>CM042240.1:8691217-8793717 GCA_023566225.1 Romanogobio albipinnatus
TGTGAGAGAAGCAGCCAACACACGTTAAAACACATTTACTCTTTTAGCTGACCATGGCAGCCGAGGTCACTGGGGTCACACAGGCCTATATATATATATATATATATGCACTTTTTAACTTGACTAGAGCTAAAGTAATGTGTGTTAATGTAAAAGCCTACCTGAGCGCGGTCATGTTAGATATTTGTGCTGTGAGTTTGGCGTCTCCAATCAGTTCCAGCTTCAACACCTCTAACTGGCTGAGGGTGAACAGGGCCGGTGGCAGGCGAGGAAGAGCCACGAGCTGCAGCAGAGAGCGGCCCTGCTGGTCACACGTGATCATGGATCGCAAGCGCTCGGCCCCCCAGCGCCGCTCCAGGCTTTCCTCCAGCAGTCGAGTCTCGCTGACCGGCGACAGGAAGACAGACAGCCGCTGGGACAGCAGAGGGTCATACTGGTCGGCCATGTGCAAGAGGAAGGCCAGGTCATTATGAAGGTCAGGTGCGTCTAGCATGGATCCTTTCTCACGTAGACTCTGGAAAGAGTACTGCCTCAAAGACCTGAGGATTAGGCAATAAGAGTTCATCATAGTTTCACCTCTAACTTTGATAGATTGCAAGAGTCGGGTTCCGGAAGTAAAAATGGGAAAGATTTGTGATTTATGAACCTTTAAAGACAGCCCTACTGTGAGTTAATTGATGGTATATGCTTTTGTTTAATAGCCTGACTCTGCCCTTCTACGAACTTCCGCTCAAGTTTCATTTTCCTTCAGTATGTCGTCTGCGTTTGCGGTATATTCGCTGGTTTTCTCCGGCCAAATTTTAACCGGCCCAATCAGCGAACAGAGGGAGTGGCTGAGAACGACGACGTTGATGTCGTGCACTAGTTTGAGTTGTAGTTCAGTAATGGCGGCGGAGAAAAGATGTCAGTAGTTGTGAGGAAAACACTATTTCACCTCTGGATAACCGCTCTATGTGTGAAGGAACTGCCTGAGAACCACTTTCGCCTCCGCCATGGAAAACATACAAGATGACTCCACAATCGAGTAAAATGTTGGTGACATTTATTATCATGTAAGGATAATGGGCGATATATTGCATCACAAAAAATGATTGAGGTCATGTACATATATTGCGCGATATATCGATATATTGATTATTGCGACAGGCCTAGCTAACCCGATAGTTGTTGACATACGCATGACATATGTCACGACCAAACGTTAGTGATTGGTTATGGCAGATCCAGAGTGGCTCTGGGCAACGTGTACGAGATCTGTTTATCTGTTTAAGCCCCATTTTAAAAATGTTTTATCTGAATTTGTGGTGAAAAACGATACATTACCCATGATGCCGTACAGAAAATTCCACCAATCAGAGAGTCGCGGCGAGCAAGTTATGCTAAAAGAACTCACTTTAGACTTAGGCCCAATCCCAATTCTATTTTATACCCCTTCGCCTTCCCCTTCCCCTACACCTACCCGTTCCCCTTGCCCCTTGAAACAGAGTGCCAAGGCGTAGCCTAGGGGTGAAAATATTCCCCTAAGAAATGGGACACCACTACTATACCATTACACGTCATCATACCCCGTTTCTTTTATTAGTGTCCTGTGACATTTACCCAGTATGAACAGCAATGAAGTGCTTAGGCTATATCTAACAGAAATCAGGAACGAGCACGTTTAACAGATTACTCACTCCCAACAGAGTTTTGTGCTGTATTTGGACTTAATAAAACGGCACTTGTTTTCAGTTCAAAAACGTATGAGCCAGAGTTTCCTAAGACGATACAGAACATACAAGACTAGTGAAGCCGTTTTTTTCCACCGGGCCAAACTGTTCTCTTGGTTTTTTAACCGTTCCATTCCGTGCTGATCCGAGCCTGCCGGTACGGATATGTTTTCGTTATCTACTGTGGTGCTGTGATAATGTTCATACGTTGTAAGTCAAGTCAGTCGTTGCCTTGGTAACGCAAGAGTTTACAGACGATATGTATTGTAAATATCGACTGCGTTATGAAGGATGACCAGATATATATTTTTAAACTATTATTAATATGTGTTCATATCACTCAAATAGTGCATTTAGCAAGCGACACGCAAGTGATCGATCCCGAGTGGCAACATACACACATTCTATGCAGCACGGTAGTCGGTGCTAATCCTGCGTTTGCACCAAATGCAAATAGAGCGTCAGGAGCGAGTGATTTCAATGTTAAGTCAATGGAAAGGCACGTTGACTTAACAACGCGTCTGGAGGTCCTGCGGCGCGATGGACGCAATTCCGTCCAGTTTGCGCAAATGACGCGAATTTGACGCGAATTGAGCGTCTTGCGCGATACGTGCGTTACACATTTACATTTATGTATTTGGCAGACGCTTTTATCCAATGCAACTTACAGTGCCCTTATTACAGGCACAATCCCCCTGGAGCAACATGGAGTAAAGTGCCTTGCTCAAGGACACACTGGTGGAGACCGCTGGGATCGAACCAGCAACCTTCTGCTTATCAGTTCCATGGTTTAACCCACTGGACCACCATACATGCGAGTGGTGCTCTTTGTGCATTCACGCGTTTGAAGCAAATTCGCGTCTGACGTCGAAAAATTTGAACTTTGGCATCAATTCGTGCTGCGTTAACCAATCAGGAGCCTGCTTGCTGCTGTCACATGGTGAAATGACGTGATGAGAAACCCTGCATAATTTAAAAATACTATTGTCAGCGGGCGCTCAGCGCTCAATAACCCCGGCGAGAGCAGCCTTTCCTCGGCCAGTCCTTCTGCCGTCTGCCGCTGGCTCTGATGTCCTGTAGTGGTTCGTCTTGTGTGGATCTAACGGCTGATCTTTGCTCTCATGAATCATCATTTGTTGTCTGCCAAATCGTTTTGACTGAGGGCAAAGAGAAGTTTCATAACTTAATTTTTTAAGGATATTTAAATATACATGCAGTGAAGATAATGTAGGAGTTGCCTGGACCACATGTGTGTGGATATTAATGTTTATTATATATTTTTAATGAAAATGAAAAGAGGCAGAGTGGTGTTTTATGACATTTCTCCTGGAGCGCCTTGAACACGCGTCTATTTCGCTTCGAACGCTCGATTTATACGCGCGTCCAATTTGCTGTGGACGCGCGAATGGATTCAAAATGTTCAAGCGTCCAACTAGACGCGATTTTGACGCTCTATTCGTGTTTGGTGTGAACGCAGCATGAGACTGTAGGATCTGTATGAAAAAAAGGAATGGAAAAAATATTCTCTGAACCAATGCTGTTGAAAAGTGGGCGGGACTAATGCACTCTATTTGCATCTAGAATGTCTTAGAGCACAAAGAGACACGTCAGTTCAGTCAGCAGAATCTCTCGACACTCACACATGGAGACAGACTACAGACTACATGGACACAGCCCTCTCCTGTCTCGGGACGCCCATACTTGTGGAAGATCCAGAAGAGGGCGTAGATGCCCAGCAGACCAAACAGGAAGAGCAGTGAGACGTAGGCCTGCATCAGCTTGCGCAGGACGGAGGACAGCGAGTGACTGCACTGGAAGACGCTGTACCCGGTCAGAGCGTGAGAGCGAAGCTGGCAGACGTGGCTGAAAGAGATGGAGCCCAGGAGAGGAGTGGTGTAGCTCACGATCAGAACGAACTTCAGGACCTTGAACACCGTCTGAGCAGTGTACACCTACAGGAAGAGTTGTAAAAACATGTGTGACGCAAGGACTCTATAGGTCCTCTTTAACCCTCTGGGGTTCTTCATTTATGGGACATACTCAGGACATTCGGGTCAAAAATGACCCAGAGGGCGGGATTAAGATAAAAAAGATTTAAGTAAAATCAATGAAATATATTTTTGTTCAATAATATTTTTTCTTTTCTTTTTTGGTGTTTTGAGATAATGTTATGATTTATAATTAACATTTATGCAATAATTATGACCCATTTTTTCCCATTGACTATAATACAAAATGTATATCTATATATCATTTTTAAATTTTTTTATTAAAGCTGTATTTCATTTTAGAGTCAAGCCTAGGCCTCATGAAAGCAATTTTTTAATGAGATCGGTGCCATCCGGTGGACACATTGAGCATTTTTATCACACAATAGCACAATTTTACCACTATAGTGCATCTTACGTTTTATTAAAAATCGAAGCTTCATCAGAATGGTCCGAAACTTGGTGAATTTATTGGTACTTGGTATATAAACACCCAAAAAAATTGGGGACAGGATTTGAAAAGTGTAAGTGGTTGTAAAAAAATATTGTCACACTCAGAACCTTCGGGTCAAAAATGACCCCCATAGGAAATGAATGGGAAATTGGCAAAAATATGAGAATACAGAGTTATTTTGTGCATACAATCTACAAATCAGCCAGGATGCAGAAAAAAGGGCTCAACAGTGAAGGGGTGAATCTCTAAAACATCAAGAGTGCAAAACAGACCAAAAAACTCACACACACACACACACACACTTATACACACAAAAACACACGCACACACAAATTAACGCGTGCCATTCCAAAAGCTAATTGTGTTTTTGTGTTTATAAGGGAGTTTTTTTGTTTGTTTTGCACTCTTGATGTTTTATAGATTCACCCCTTGATCCTTTTTTTCTGCATCCTGGCTGATTTGTAGATTGTATGCACAAAAAAACTCTGTATTTTCACATTTTTGCCAATTTCCCATTCATTTCCTATGGGGGTCATTTTTGACCCGAAGGTTCTGAGTGTGACAATTTTTTTTTACGACCAATTAGACTTTTCAAATCCTGTCCCCAATTTTTTGGGGTGTTCATATACCAAGTACCAATAAAGTCACCAAGTTTCGGACCATTCCGATGAAGCTACGATTTTTTATTTTAGAAAATTCGGGTCAGAAATGACCGAAGAGCCCCAGAGGGTTAAAAAGACAGAACTGTAAACGTGATGAACTGACCTTATAGATAACATCCGAGCTCTCGCAGTGAGCGCGAAACCGCCGCACTCTCTCGAACAGAGCTCTGGCCTGCTCCCTGTCGGTGCGGTCCAACGTGGCTCTCGGTCTGGACCCATCCGGGACGACCTGCGCCGGCAGAACCGGCTCCTTGAGCGACCGAGCGGAGAGCGTCGAGCAGTTGGATAATGTGGAGGGACATGGAGACGGCTGCGTTGTAGTGGATGCACTATCAGTCCCCGCCAGCAGAGGGCTGTCCGTTCCCGAGTCCAGACTCGACTTGCGTGTCTTGTACGAAGATGTCACCTGGACTTTGGGTTGCACTTGTTCCGCCTCTGAAAAGCGGGTGTCCAGTTTGGCTGTGTGCGAAAGCGCCTTTGTCGTCCAGGGGGATTCGCAACATTTGGCGAGGAGCGACAGGAAGTGCTCGATACGAGCAGACGTGAGGGGGAAGTGGAACCAGAAGCAGCCGCTGGCCAGCAGAACCAGCGTGTGGAGCAGCGTCACGTACGGTAGGAAGCGCGAGTACCAGGGCAGCGCCTCGTGATAGCAAACCTGGCTGATGTAGACGTACTGCTGGAAGTCCAAGTTGGTACGTCTCCCCTTTGCGGGACTCTCCGGCGACAGTTTTGCGTCTGTAAAAACAGAATCAGACATGGGATCCATCGTGGAGACGGAGTGTACGGGGACGCACACGACTCCGTCCCGGGACAGCAGAAGAGTCCCGGCGAGGATGGACACCATCAGCATGAGCACCAGCAGGTAGTCCATGAAGACTTCCCACCACGGCTTCAGCAGCTTATAACTGCCCTGCCGCTCGCCGCCCGCCCACAGCTCAGACAGAGCGAACATCTTCAGAAAAACACCATCAATCCAAGAATCTAAAAACAAACAGCAGCTCTTTGTTTTAAATGTTACATGCAAAACTCACTGTCTCGATGCTCAGGTTCTGAGTTGCTAGGGTGTTCTGATTAGTTGTTAATGTGTTGCTTCACTGTTCTGGGTGGTTGTTAGTGCGTTGCTATGTGGTTACTAGGGTATTAGTGCATTTCTATGCAGTTGTTTCAGTGTTCTGGTTGGCTGTTAATGCGTTCCTATGTGGTTACTCTAGTGTTAGTGTGTTGCTATGTAGTTGATTTGATGTTCTGGGTGGTTGTTATTACGTTGTTATATGGTTGCCAGAGTGTTCAGATTGGTTGTTAGTGCGTTGTTATGCGGTTACTAGGGTGTTCTGGGTGGTTGTTAGTGTGTTGCTATGTGGTTGCTAGGGTGTTCTGATTAGTTGTTAATGTGTTGCTTCAGTGTTCTGGGTGGCTGTTAATGCGTTCCTATGTGGTTACTCTAGTGTTAGTGTGTTGCTATGTAGTTGATTTGATGTTCTGGCTGGTTGTTATTATGTTGCTATGTGGTTGCCAGGGTGTTCAGATTGGTTGTTAGTGTGTTGCTATGCGGTTACTAGGGTGTTATTGCGTTGCTATGTAGTTTTTTCGATGTTCTGGGTGGTTGTTATTATGTTGTCATGCAGTTGCCAGGGTGGTCTGATTGGTGGTTAGTGTGTTGCTATGCGGTTACTAGGGTGTTCTGATTGGTGGTTAGTGTGTTGCTATGCTGTTACTAGGGTGTTCTGATTGGTGGTTAGTGTTTTGTTATGCGGTTACTAGGGTGTTCTGGGTGGCTGTTAGTGCATTGCTATGCGGTTACTAGGGTGTTCTGGGTGGCTGTTAGTGTGTTGCTGTGCGGTTACTAGGGTGTTATGGGTGGTTAGTGTGTTGCTATGCGGTTACTAGGGTGTTCTGGGTGGCTGTTAGTGCATTGTTATGCGGTTACTAGGGTGTTATTGTGTTGTTATGTAGTTTTTTCAATGTTCTGGCTGGTTGTTATTATGTTGTCATGCAGTTGCCAGGGTGTTCTGATTGGTGTTTAGTGTGTTGCTATGCGGTTACTAGGGTGTTCTGATTGGTGGTTAGTGCGTTGCTGTGCGGTTACTAGTGTGTTATGGGTGGTTGTTAGTGTGTTGCTATGCGTTACTAGGGTGTTCTGGGTGGCTGTTAGTGTGTTGCTATGTGGTTACTAGGGTGTTATGGGTGGTTAGTGCGTTGCTATGTGGTTACTAGGGTGTTCTGGGTGGCTGTTAGTGCGTTGCTGTTCTGATTGGTGGTTAGTGCGTTGCTGTGCGGTTACTAGTGTGTTATGGGTGGTTGTTAGTGTGTTGCTATGCGTTACTAGGGTGTTCTGGGTGGCTGTTAGTGTGTTGCTGTGTGGTTACTAGGGTGTTATGGGTGGTTAGTGCGTTGCTATGTGGTTACTAGCGCGTTCTGTGTGGCTGTTAGTGCGTTGCTGTGCGGTTACTAGGGTGTTATGGGTGGTTAGTGCGTTGCTATGTGGTTACTAGGGTGTTCTGGGTGGTTGCTATGCGGTTACTAGGGTGTTCTGGGTGGTTGTTAGTGCGTTGCTATGCAGTTACAAGGGTGTTATGGGTGGTTGCTATGCGGTTACTAGGGTGTTCTGGGTGGTTGTTAGTGCGTTGCTATGCAGTTACTAGGGTGTTATGGGTGTTTGCTATGCGGTTACTAGGGTGTTAGTGTCTGGGTCTCTAGATTTGAGTGCCTCCCCTAATGTGCGTCTGTGGGGTTTTCAGCTGTTTTCTGGTGAAAATGGTGCATCTGATCCCTCAGTAAAGTAACAGCACACTCAGTGATAATATTAGTGATATTTAACTCAGCAAAAACCTCTAAAAGGAGCTTCTCAAGTCCCGGTTAGTTCTGTTTAGTTTTCTGCAGACTACTGAAATATGTTTTCAACTGATGCATTTATAATGAGATTTGATTGGGCATGTTAAGCTGACGGTCAGAAACACAAATCCTACAGAATCTCACACAACACATCATCATCTAAACTACACGAAAAAACACAAGAAGAGAAATGCACTTACTGCGATGTAATGCTTTCCGCCCCAAAGCCACTCTTGCATGCAGTCTTGAGAACCCCAGTCCGGCGCAGGCCGGTTTGTTCTCGTCCAACTTCGCCCCTGTTCACAGACACAGAGGGGCCCCAGAAGCAGCTTTGAAGTCGCCATGACGACCGGCACACAATAGGCGCATTCACATTATCACAGGTCAGCGAGCCGCTGGATTTGTAAGTAAAACTCAGAAATTAGCATATATGTAAATGTCAGGTCTTCTGTGTTTACTCAGATCTTTGAGACCGACCCTGTTCCTCTCGAATGTGAACAGCAGGTGGCGCTCATTAGTCACTAAACATGATGTCTGGACACACAAGAGCCTTGGGGAATTACTGTAGTTCAGAGGCTTAGTCTTGAATAACTCAAATGTAATTTTTTTTTAAGTTGTGTTTTGTAATGTTAAAATTAAAGTGTGTATTTCAATCAGACACTTTTTGAAAGTCCTGTGTCAGCACTTACACATTTCTAGAAGCAATTTGAAAACCGGAAATAAATACATACAAATGAAAAAATATAGTATATGCAAATAATGTAGTTGTGCGGGAAACCCCCGGTGTTCCCTGAATACATCATCTTGTCACACATTTTTCATTGTCTTGCACTGGGGATTTACAAAAATCCCACACATCAGATTGAGTGCGCTGAAAGACACCCCCAAATATGAGCATCCTCGTGTGAGGGACCGCTGTCCTGAAATTTAAAAGACATCTGTCTTTTATAAACACCCGATTAATACAATTAAATAAAATTATATATCTAACATTAATTTCTATTAAGTTGCTTTATTATAAATATTAATACAGTTAATTGCATCATTTATTTATTTAAATAACATTTTTATTCATTTATAATAATCGTTAATCTTATTAAACATTTATTAGGGTGGGTTGCACCAACAAGAATTAAATGAAACGGTGTTCTGGGTGGCTGTTAGTGTGTTGCTGTGCGGTTACTAGGGTGTTCTGGGTGGCTGTTAGTGCGTTGCTGTGCGGTTACTAGGGTGTTATGGGTGGTTTTTAGTGTGTTGCTATGCGGTAACTAGGGTGTTCTGGGTGGCTGTTAGTGCATTATGCGGTTACTAGGGTGTTATTGTGTTGCTATGTAGTTTTTTCAATGTTCTGGCTGGTTGTTATTATGTTTTCATGCAGTTGCCAGGGTGTTCTGATTGGTGGTTAGTGTGTTGCTATGCGGTTACTAGGGTGTTCTGATTGGTGGTTAGTGTGTTGCTATGCGGTTACTAGGGTGTTCTGATTGGTGGTTAGTGTGTTGCTGTGCGGTTACTAGGGTGTTATGGGCAGTTGTTAGTGTGTGCTGTGCAGTTACTAGGGTGTTCTGGGTGGCTGTTAATGTGTTGCTATGCGGTTACTAGGGTGTTCTGGGTGGCTGTTAGTGCATTGTTATGCGGTTACTAGGGTGTTATTGTGTTGCTATGTAGTTTTTTCAATGTTCTGGCTGGTTGTTATTATGTTGTCATGCAGTTGCCAGGGTGTTCTGATTGGTGGTTAGTGTGTTGCTATGCGGTTACTAGGGTGTTCTGATTGGTGGTTAGTGTGTTGTTATGCGGTTACTAGGGTGTTCTGATTGGTGGTTAGTGTGTTGCTATGCGGTTACTAGGGTGTTCTGATTGGTGGTTAGTGCGTTGCTGTGCGGGTTACTAGGGTGTTATGGGCGGTTGTTAGTGTGTTGTTATGAGGTTACTAGGGTGTTATGGGTGGTTTTTAGTGTGTTGCTATGCGGTTACTAGGGTGTTCTGGGTGGCTGTTAGTGCATTGTTATGCGGTTACTAGGGTGTTATTGTGTTGCTATGTAGTTTTTTCAATGTTCTGGCTGGTTGTTATTATGTTGTCATGCAGTTGCCAGGGTGTTCTGATTGGTGGTTAGTGTGTTGCTATGCGGTTACTAGGGTGTTCTGATTGGTGGTTAGTGTGTTGCTATGCGGTTACTAGGGTGTTCTGATTGGTGGTTAGTGTGTTGCTATGCGGTTACTAGGGTGTTCTGATTGGTGGTTAGTGCGTTGCTGCGCGGTTACTAGGGTGTTATGGGCGGTTGTTAGTGTGTTGCTATGAGGTTACTAGGGTGTTCTGGGTGACTGTTAGTGTGTTTCTGTGCGGTTACTAGGGTGTTCTGGGTGGTTGCTATGCGGTTACTAGGTATTCTGGGTGGTTAATTAATTGCATCATTTATTTATTTAAATACAATTTTTATTCATTTATAATAATCGTTAATCTTATTAAACATTTATTAGGGTGGGTTGCACCAACAAGGATTAAATTAAACTCAGTTTAGAGCTAATCTAGGATTTGTTGATCTAGACTTTATTTTAAATCGAGTTGTGTTGCACCACTTAATTTTAAACCCAGATTAACAAATCAGGGGTTAGAATTTAACCTGCGATTAAAACCTCCATTTACTATTCATTTTCGCAGCCATGATGGATTCGCCATTGACAGCATCAATACTAATATTCAATTTCCTTCTTTAGTGACCACCAGAAACTCTCTCTCTGACATAGCTCTTGCCAATAAAGGAAATAAACTTTTAAAATGGCAGCTGTCTTTATAAAGCATTACATAGAGAGACCGTTACTGATCAAGCAATGAAAACAGCACGTGTGTAAAATATATCAATTAATAATGGAGTACATTGTGGAAGCGTAATTTATGACAAAACAACTGTCATGATTTGCAGAGTGACTATCTCCGCTCTTGACAGCGCCGCCCATAAACTCATAGGTTTACAGTGATGGAGCAACAGGATTAAAGTTAATCCAGGTTTAATGTGAAAATAAATCCAGGATTAAAGTCATGGTTTAAATGTAAGCCTGCTTATGTTTAAATGAGGTTTAAAGTTTGGTGCAACAGAATTATTAGATAAACCTTGATTTAATCTAGATTCAAGATTAATCCTTGTTGGTGCAACCCACCCATAATCACTTATTTATTTATCTTAATCAAATACATTTTTAACAAATTTAATAAAATTATTAAATAAATATGCAAACTTTTAGAGAAAAAACTAATTTATATATATATATACACACTCACCTAAAGTATTATTAGGAACACCTGTTCAATTTCTCATTAATGCAATTATCTAATCAACCAATCACATGGCAGTTGCTTCAATGCATTTAGGGGTGTGGTCCTGGTCAAGACAATCTCCTGAACTCCAAACTGAATGTCAGAATGGGAAAGAAAGGGGATTTAAGCAATTTTGAGCGTGGCATGGTTGTTGGTTACTGGGATTTTCACGCACAACCATTTCTAGGGTTTACAAAGAATGGTGTGAAAAGGGAAACGCATCCAGTATGCGGCAGTCCTGTGGGAGAAAATGCCTTGTTGATGCTAGAGGTCAGAGGAGAATGGGCCGACTGATTCAAGCTGATAGAAGAGCAACTTTGACTGAAATAACCACTCATTACAACCGAGGTATGCAGCAAAGCATTTGTGAAGCCACAACACGCACAACCTTGAGGCGGATGGGCTACAACAGCAGAAGACCCCACCGGGTACCACTCATCTCCACTACAAATAGGAAAAATAGGCTACAATTTGCATGAGCTCACCAAAATTGGACAGTTGAAGACTGGAAAAATGTTGCCTGGTCTGATGAGTCTCGATTTCTGTTGAGACATTCAGATGGTAGAGTCAGAATTTGGCGTAAACAGAATGAGAACATGGATCCATCATACCTTGTTACCACTGTGCAGGCTGGTGGTGGTGGTGTAATGGTGTGGGGGATGTTTTCTTGGCACACTTTAGGCCCCTTAGTGCCAATTGGGCATTGTTTAAATGCCACGGCCTACCTGAGCATTGTTTCTGACCATGTCCATCCCTTTATGACCACCATGTACCCATCCTCTGATGGCTACTTCCCGCAGGATAATGCACCATGTCACAAAGCTCGAATCATTTCAAATTGGTTTCTTGAACATGACAATGAGTTCACTGTACTAAAATGGCCCCCACAGTCACCAGATCTCAACCCAATAGAGCATCTTTGGGATGTGGTGGAACGGGAGCTTCGTGCCCTGGATGTGCATCCCACAAATCTCCATCAACTGCAAGATGCTATCCTATCAATATGGGCCAACATTTCTAAAGAATGCTTTCAGCACCTTGTTGAATCATTGCCACGTAGAATTAAGGCAGTTCTGAAGGTGAAAGGGGGTCAAACACAGTATTAGTATGGTGTTCCTAATAATCCTTTAGGTGAGTGTATATATATATATATACACGTGTGTTTTGTCCAAAAGTTTGCATGTTTATTTAATAATTTTGTTATTATTATTATTATTTTTTTTTTTTTAAATTTTAGACACTTTATCTCTTTGTAATGATTGTTTATTTATTTATTTTTATTCATGAAAATGCATACAGTAATTGTGCACAATACATATATTGAGAATAACACAAAAAAACACTACACTCTAAAAAATGCTGGGTTAAAAATAACCCAAGTTGAGTTGAAAATGGACTAACCCAGCAATTGGGTTGTTTTAACCCAGCGGTTGTGTTAAATGTTTGCTTAAAACAACCCAATTGCTGGGTTAAAACAACCCAATCACTGGGTTAAAACAACCCAATGGCTGGGTTAGTCCATTTTCAACCCAACTTGGGTTATTTTTACCCAGCATTTTTTAGAGTGTTCTATATAAGGAGAAATCTTTTGAATTATGTTTAATGGGTCAATCAATATTTCTAGTGATAAAGTATGTTTACAAGCTGCTTCATTCATAAAATGTAATTCAAATAAAAATAATTAAAAGTAAATCCATGAAATGATCGCATGATGGAACCCTTAGAACAGGGGTTTTCAAACTGGGGGCCGCAAAGGAGTGACAACTTTACGTGGTACACTCTAAAAAATGCTGTTTGAAACCCAGTTTGAAAATGGAATAACCCAGCATTTGGGTTGTTTTAACCCAGCGGTTGTGTTAAATGTTTGCTTAAAACAACCCAATTGCTGGGTTAAAACAACCCAATCACTGGGTTAAAACAACCCAATGGCTGGGTTAAAACAACCCAATCGCTGGGTTAAAACAACCCAATTGCTGGGTTAAAAAAACAATTTGCTGGGTTAAAACAACCCAATCGCTGGGTTAAAACAACCCAATTGCTGGGTTAAAACAACCCAATTTGCTGGGTTAAAACAACCCAATCGCTGGGTTAAAACAACCCAATTGCTGGGTTAAAACAACCCAATTGCTGGGTTAAAAAAACAATTTGCTGGGTTAAAACAACCCAATCGCTGGGTTAAAACAACCCAATTGCTGGGTTAAAAAAACTATTTGCTGGGTTAAAACAACCCAATCGCTGGGTTAAAACAACCCAATTGCTGGGTTAAAACAACCCAATTTGCTGGGTTAAAACAACCCAATTGCTGGGTTAAAACGACCCAATCGCTGGGTTAGTCCATTTTCAACCCAACTTGGGTTATTTTTGACCCAGCATTTTTTAGAGTGTAGGCTTGAGGTTCTGTGTTCAGATAAGCATGTTAGATATTCAAAGTGATAATGAATCTGCATCACTCCAAATGTTTCAGATTTGGAAAGACATGAAGGTGATGGTTTTTATTTTTGGGTGAACACTCAAATTCATGCAGTTGAATATTCCTTTACCTCAGATGTATAATTCTCTTTGTCCTCTTTTAGAGCCTCTAAACTTGAGCACCACAATTTCAACTTTCTTATTATGAATTCAGAATCATAACAGATGCATCCATTCATATTTGGTACATGTCTAACACTCGATGGCCAAACATGGTTTGCGTTCTCCGGAACGCATTGGGTTTTTTTCTGTTTTAGTTGAGGATGGTGTTGTTTAAGTGGCGCCAAATGAAATAACTAATCAGTTTTTGCAGCAGTAAAGAAAGCTCTGTAAGTGTATCTGTGAGAAATCATCTGCTCGTGTTCATTTAGAGCAACTGGTGGTTGTGTGACAGAAAAGGCGTCCATCTCATGCCTCTCGGACGTGTGGTTTGACACCTCTCGACTCAATCTCGCCCTCTGAACCAGAAGGGTGTGTTTGTGTGAAATGGCAGGACTGCACACACCCTGCTCTTTTAGAAGAAGCTTCTCGTATTGATAGAGCAGGCCTGCGGTTTCTAGCGCAAAACCGCCTGAGATTCACATCAATCCTACATGGAAATATAGAAACACATCGAGACTCATCAACAACTCAATTCAGAGTTTATACTGCGAATGATTTCATTTCACTCGCCTGACATTTTGCACACATTTTTATTTAAAACGTGATACATTTTGAGTTTGATCACTAGAAATAATGGCTTTATTTTATATTTTTATTATATTTATACTTATATTTTATTTCTGTATCAAAATAAAATCATAATTTTTGTTCCTTGACATAACATTTCACTATTATTTAAGTTAGTTTGCCAAAGCAACATTTTAGTTTAACTTGATGTAAAATAACTAAATCTACAACAACAACAACAAAAAAAAACTTTAGACATAAAAAAAAGAAATGCACAACAAATTAAAACTAACAAACTAACAAACAAAATTAAAATTTCAAGGAAAAGCGGGAAATGCAAAACTAGCGTTATGCTTGTGTGTATAATATAATATATATGTGTATAAATGTGTGTACACTCTTAAAAATGCTGGGTTAAAAATAACCCAAGTTTGGTTGAAAATGGACTAACCCAGCGATTGGGTTGTTTTAAGCAACCCAACTGCTGGATTAAAACAACCCAATTGCTGGGTTAGTCCATTTTCAACCAAACTTGGGTTCCCTTTCAGTCGGTCACGTTCGACGTACGTCGGAACTGACCGATGAATTGGGATCTGATTTCAGAGACCAATCTACTTCGAGTGTTTTAAAACGAGCCAATGAAGATTGGCATGCGATTCACACATTCCACGCTCCGCCCCGCAGCGCGTGTATAAATAAGGAAGTGGAATGCTTGATCATTGCTTTCTACTTCGGAGCCGAACAGTGAATGTTTCCTGCTTCCTGTTTCCTACGAAGAGTGTTTGAGTCTTGTGAGAGGACTGCTTCTGCCAGTGCGGGTGTGACGGCGCGTCTCAGCGAGTGGCTGCTTCAACGGACATCAAAGTGTTGGTTCGCTGGGCGTTTCCGTTTTGAGTGCACACACAGGCTTGCACTATTGTACTGTGTGGTGCTGCGGTCATCTCCCTGAGTGCTTCAGCACATTAAAGAGCAGTTTCCTTTCTAAAAGAGCAACACGGTTTGACCCTGACGACTCCTCGGGCCCCTCCCCCACACGCTGCACCGGTGGAGCTTCCAAGAGAGCGCGCTGGCCCCTCCCAGGGGGTCCCAGTCGTTACTTTTGTGGCTCCGGCTGAAGACATTTTATCACTTGCAGCATCGGGGGACGAGCTTCTGGGCTCTGAGGATGAAGACTCGGCTGCGCTGCCCCCTTCGGGTGTGACAGTGTTGCCCGAGTCTGACCCAGAGCTTACGGCTATGCTTTCCCGGGCAGCCGCGAGTGTCGGGCTCGAGTGGAACCCTCCACCGTGTCCCGAACCCTCGCGGTTGGATGATTGGTATCTCGGGACGGCCCGTGCTGGTTCTCAGCGCCCCGCCCCAGTGCCCTTCTTCCCGGAAGTGCATCATGAGATCACAAAGTCCTGGACAGCGCCTTACAACGCTAGAAACCGATCGACTGACTCCTCCGTCCTCACTACCCTCGACGGTGGTGTGGCTAAGGGTTACGTGGAAATCCCCCCCAGTCGAGCGGTCTGTGGTGATGCAACTGTGTCCCAAGACCTCTGTGGACTGGCGGGGTGCTCCGCGTCTCCCCTCCCGGGCGTGTAAGTTCTCATCCGCACTAACGGGCAAGGCTTACACCGCCTGTGGGGAAGCCGCATCATCTCTGCATGCCATGGTGCTCCTGCAGGTCCACCAGGCCAAAGCGCTCAAGGAATTGCACAAGGGTAGTTCCGACCAGGGTGTTATGCAGGAACTGCGTGCAGCGACGGACCTAAGAAAAACTCACTGCACGCTCCCTGGGTCGGGCGATGTCAACCTTAGTGGTCCAGGAACACCACCTGTGGCTGAACCTGGCAGACATGGTGATTTCATGCGACAAGGTCCGGTTTCTCAACGCCCCTGTCTGTCAGGCCGGCCTCTTTGGCGACGCCATCGAGAGCTTCGCCCAGCAGTTCTCGTTGGCCCAGAAGCAGACGGAGGCCATAAAGAACATCCTACCTCGACGACCTCCACCCAGTCGTCGCAGGTAGCACCTCCGCCTGCTCGTCGCCGAGGGCATCCCCCTGCGTCCGCCTCCGCCCCTGCGAAACCCAAGCAGCAGCCTCCATCGGGGAAGCAGGGTGCCGGGCGTAAGGGTGGCGCCCAACCCGCTCAGGGAGCCGCTAAGTCTACAGGCAAGCGCAAAGGCAAGCGGCCCTGAGACGGGCAGCCCAGGGAGAACGGGAGCTGCTCTCGGGGAGATGGCGCCCACACCCCTCCCCCACCCCCCGGAGGAGGACCGGGGAGCAACGACTGGTGTTACATCTCTGCCGCTGGCTCTCCGGAGTCCAGCGATACCCACTTTTTCAATAAAAGAGCAGTTTCCTCTCTCCCTGGGCCCCAAGAGGGCCAGGTTGGCAGTGTGCGACGCCTCTGGGCCTTCTCACTCCTTTCCTCCCCTCCCCCCGCCACGAGACAGCAGTGTGGGCACTGAGAACGCCCCCGGGCCTTCTCACCCACACTCTGTCCCACCCTGGAATACTCAGACAACACTCCGGCCGCCTCCAGGCCTCCCGAGTCGGGTCTGTCTATTCCACCTCGCCGCCCCACCCTGGGTACGTCTGTGGTGCCGTTGATCCCGCTTGTACGGTCCCTGGGGGCTTGGCTTCAGCTCCCCAGGCCGTCTCGCTGGCTCATCCGTACCATCAGACTCGGCTACGCGATTCAGTTTGCTCACCGGCCTCCCAAGTACAGGGCCATCCTCTTCACCTCAGTGCGAAGCTGCGATGCTCAGGTCTTGGGGTCAGAGATCGATGTCCTGCTGGCGAAGGACGCGATCGAGCCGGTTCCTCCAGCTGATATGAAGGCAGGGTTCTACAGCTCCTACTTCATTGTACCCAAGAAAGGGGGTGGGTTACGGCCAATCTTGGACCTGCGTATCCTGAATCGGGCCCTGCACAAGCTCCCGTTCCGGATGTTAACGCAGAAACGCATTTTCGAATGCATCCGTCCCCAAGATTGGTTCGCGGCGATCGACCTGAAGGACGCGTACTTTCATATCTCTATCCTTCCTCGACACAGACCGTTCCTATGCTTTGCGTTCAAGGGGAAGGCATATCAGTACAAAGTCTTGACCTTCGGGCTGTCCCTGTCGCCTCGCATCTTCACGAAAGTCGCAGAGGCAGCCATTGTTCCGCTCAGAGAACGCGGCGTTCGCATCCTCAACTATCTCGACGACTGGCTCATACTCGCCCAGTCTCAGGAGCAGTTGTGCGAACACAGGGACATGGTGCTCAGTCACCTCGGCCTGTTGGGCCTTCGGGTCAACCGAGAGAAGAGCAAACTCTGTCCCACACAGAGGATCTCTTATCTCGGTATGGAGCTGGATTCGGTCAGCCAGACTGCGCACCTTACGGAAGAGTCCAGTCGGTGTTGAACTGCTTGAATTCGTTCAAGACCAGGACAGCGGTCCCACTGAAATCCTTTCAGAGGCTCCTGGGGCATATGGCATCTGCAGCCGCAGTAACGCTGCTCGGACTGCTTCATATGAGACCGCTTCAACACTGGCTCCATGGCCGAGTCCCGAGGTGGGCGTGGCAGAGCAGCCAGTACCGGGTCCCAGTGACTCCTTACTGCCGCCAAACCTTCAGCCCATGGACCGACGCTTCGTTTCTCCGGGCCGGTGTGCCCTTAGAACAAGTGTCCAGGCATGCTGTGCTCCTGAGCTCCTCCACGGGCTGGGGGGCCACGTACAACGGGCATTGGCTTCTGACGGCATTGGCCTCCATTAAGAGGGTAGGGGACCCTCATGCACTTTCGGTCAACGAATCGTGCCTAGAATTCGGGCCGGACAACTCTCACGTTGTCCTGAGACCCCGGCCTGGATACGTGCCCAAGGTTCCTACCACTCCCTTCCGGGACCAGGAAGTGAACGTACGTCTCCGTTCCCTCCCTCAGGGAACGAGGGTTACATACGTAACCGAGACGTTATTTTTAACCCAGCATTTTTTAGAGTGTATATATAAAACTATATATATATATTCCTAACATTGTGTTGGTCCCCCAAAACAGCCCTGACCCGTCGAAGCATGGACTCCTCTAGACCCCTGAAGGTGTGCTGTGGTATCTGGCACCAAGATGTTAGCAGCAGATCCTTTAAGTCCTGTAAGTTGCGAGGCGGGGCCTCCATGGATCGGACTTGTTTATTTAGCTCATCCCACAGATGCTCGATTGGATTGAGATCTGGGGAATTTGGAGGACAAGTCAACGCCTCAAACTCGTTGTTGTGCTCCTCAAACCATTCCTGAAGCATTTGTGCTTTGTGGCGGCGCATTATCTGCTGAAAGAGCCACAGCCACCAGGGAATACCGTCTCCATGAAAGGCTGGACAATGCTTAGGTAGGTGGGACGTGTCAAAGGAACATCCACATGGATGTCAAACTCTCTCAAATCCTTACACTTGCTTAATCGGTCATAATGTTATGCCTGATTGGTGTATACATATATATGTGACAAACAGGTGGAAACACAGCGCCACATTTCCATCTTTCACACGGCAGAGAGACAGAGAGTCTGTGATGAAGTCATCGCCAGTCTCCTGAGTACGGCCGAGCACACAATTCACACACCTCCACACACACCTCCACACACACCTACTCCAGTGCACTCGACAGACGACAGAAAGTCCAAAAGACAGAGCGGGAGATGCAGTGAAGTTATGCCAGGCCACGGCGGGTCACGGAAAGGTCATTCAGACACAGTCATTCTGACTCCATGACACGCCAAAAACCAGCGTGGGGGTTTCACACAGTCTTACGAACGGGCTTTCGTCTGTTCGGCTGCCATTTCTTGTCACCAAATAAGTGTTTGATGTACGTCATACAGTGCTCCTAACATTTTCACTCACTGAAATCCCACCTGAAGTGTCTGTGTGAAGTCAGTTCAGGTGTAGAGAATCACTAACATCAGCTAACCACAGAACGGCCTTCATGTTGTGTGAGCACTTCAGAGCCACAGAGAGTGTGTGCCTCTTTCAGACTGTAAAGGCCCAGGCCATCGATGACGGACTTCATGAAGCTCAGGGCATCTGGAGAGGTGGGTCGTGAGAAAGTGACACGTTTGTTTGTCACTCTTCCTCTTCACTTTCTCACTGCAACCACAAACAGGTTGTAATGCAGAGCACGAGAGTCCAGAAGAGGGTGTGTGTGTGTGTGTGTGTTTGTGTGTGTGTGTGTGTGTGTGGGGGGGGGGTCAAATTTCTATTTGTAACGTTGGCAGTTTGGTGAGATTAAACATGATTTGATTCTGTGCTAATGGCAATCATATTTCATTCTGTTCTAAAGTGTCAGTTCCATACAATAACTATAATCACAACGATAACCGTATTAGCCTTCACAGCACCGTACTGTAGTTATGATGACTAGCGTCTGCATCAGCGCTTCTCAACCCTTCCTTTGTCAGCCACCGCACCGAAGGACAGAAACTATTATGACAACACTCATTACAGAGGTGGACGCTACACTCTTAAAAGAGCTGGGTTAAAAACAACACAAGTTGGGTTGAAAATGGACAAACCCAGCAATTGGGTTGTTTTAATCAAGTGATTGGGTAGTTTCAATAAAGTGATTGGGTTGTTTTAATCTAGCAATTGGGTTGTTTTAATAAAGTGATTGGGTAGTTTCAATAAAGTGATTGGGTTGTTTTAATCAAGTGATTGGGTTGTTTTAATAAAGTGATTGGGTTGTTTTAATCAAGTGATTGGGTAGTTTCAATAAAGTGATTGGGTTGTTTTAATCAAGTGATTGGGTAGTTTCAATAAAGTGATTGGGTTGTTTTAATCAAGTGATTGGGTAGTTTCAATAAAGTGATTGGGTTGTTTTAATCTAGCAATTGGGTTGTTTTAATCAAGTGATTGGGTTGTTTTAATCAAGTGATTGGGTAGTTTCAATAAAGTGATTGGGTTGTTTTAATCAAGTGATTGGGTTGTTTTAATAAAGTGATTGGGTTGTTTCAATAAAGTGATTGGGTTGTTTTAATAAAGTGATTGGGTTGTTTTAATCAAGTGATTGGGTTGTTTTAATCAAGTGATTGGGTTGTTTCAATAAAGTGATTGGGTTGTTTTAATCAAGTGATTGGGTAGTTTCAATAAAGTGATTGGGTTGTTTCAATAAAGTGATTGGGTTGTTTCAATAAAGTGATTGGGTTGTTTCAATAAAGTGATTGGGTTGTTTCAATAAAGTGATTGGGTTGTTTCAATAAAGTGATTGGGTTGTTTTAATAAAGTGATTGGGTAGTTTCAATAAAGTGATTGGGTAGTTTCAATAAAGTGATTGGGTTGTTTTAATCAAGTGATTGGGTTGTTTTAATAAAGTGATTGGGTTGTTTTAATCAAGTGATTGGGTAGTTTCAATAAAGTGATTGGGTTGTTTTAATCAAGTGATTGGGTAGTTTCAATAAAGTGATTGGGTTGTTTTAATCTAGCAATTGGGTTGTTTTAATCAAGTGATTGGGTTGTTTTAATAAAGTGATTGGGTTGTTTTAATCAAGTGATTGGGTTGTTTCAATAAAGTGATTGGGTTGTTTCAATAAAGTGATTGGGTTGTTTTAATAAAGTGATTGGGTTGTTTTAATCTAGCAATTGGGTTGTTTTAATCAAGTGATTGGGTTGTTTCAATAAAGTGATTGGGTTGTTTTAATCTAGCAATTGGGTTGTTTTAATAAAGTGATTGGGTTGTTTCAATAAAGTGATTGGGTTGTTTTAATAAAGTGATTGGGTTGTTTTAATCTAGCAATTGGGTTGTTTTAATCAAGTGATTGGGTTGTTTTAATCTAGCAATTGGGTTGTTTTAATCTAGCGTTTGGGTTGTTTTAATCTAGCAATTGGATTGTTTTAATAAAGTGATTGGGTTGTTTTAATAAAGTGATTGGGTTGTTTTAATAAAGTGATTGGGTAGTTTCAATAAAGTGATTGGGTTGTTTTAATCAAGTGATTGGGTTGTTTTAATAAAGTGATTGGGTTGTTTTAATCAAGTGATTGGGTAGTTTCAATAAAGTGATTGGGTTGTTTTAATCAAGTGATTGGGTAGTTTCAATAAAGTGATTGGGTTGTTTTAATCAAGTGATTGGGTAGTTTCAATAAAGTGATTGGGTTGTTTTAATCTAGCAATTGGGTTGTTTTAATCAAGTGATTGGGTTGTTTTAATCAAGTGATTGGGTAGTTTCAATAAAGTGATTGGGTTGTTTTAATCAAGTGATTGGGTAGTTTCAATAAAGTGATTGGGTTGTTTCAATAAAGTGATTGGGTTGTTTTAATAAAGTGATTGGGTTGTTTTAATCAAGTGATTGGGTTGTTTTAATCAAGTGATTGGGTAGTTTCAATAAAGTGATTGGGTTGTTTCAATAAAGTGATTGGGTTGTTTCAATAAAGTGATTGGGTTGTTTCAATAAAGTGATTGGGTAGTTTCAATAAAGTGATTGGGTTGTTTTAATCAAGTGATTGGGTTGTTTTAATAAAGTGATTGGGTTGTTTTAATCAAGTGATTGGGTAGTTTCAATAAAGTGATTGGGTTGTTTTAATCAAGTGATTGGGTAGTTTCAATAAAGTGATTGGGTTGTTTTAATCTAGCAATTGGGTTGTTTTAATCAAGTGATTGGGTTGTTTTAATAAAGTGATTGGGTTGTTTTAATCAAGTGATTGGGTTGTTTCAATAAAGTGATTGGGTTGTTTCAATAAAGTGATTGGGTTGTTTTAATAAAGTGATTGGGTTGTTTTAATCTAGCAATTGGGTTGTTTTAATCAAGTGATTGGGTTGTTTCAATAAAGTGATTGGGTTGTTTTAATCTTGCAATTGGGTTGTTTTAATAAAGTGATTGGGTTGTTTCAATAAAGTGATTGGGTTGTTTTAATAAAGTGATTGGGTTGTTTTAATCTAGCAATTGGGTTGTTTTAATCAAGTGATTGGGTTGTTTTAATCTAGCAATTGGGTTGTTTTAATCTAGCGTTTGGGTTGTTTTAATCTAGCAATTGGATTGTTTTAATAAAGTGATTGGGTTGTTTTAATAAAGTGATTGGGTTGTTTTAATAAAGTGATTGGGTTGTTTTAATAAAGTGATTGGGTTGTTTTAATCTAGCAATTGGGTTGTTTCAATAAAGTGATTGGGTTGTTTTAATCTAGCAATTGGGTTGTTTCAATAAAGTGATTGGGTTGTTTTAATCTAGCAATTGGGTTGTTTTAATCAAGTGATTGGGTTGTTTCAATAAAGTGATTGGGTTGTTTTAATAAAGTGATTGGGTTGTTTTAATCAAGTGATTGGGTTGTTTCAATAAAGTGATTGGGTTGTTTCAATAGAGTGATTGGGTTGTTTCAATAAAGTGATTGGGTTGTTTTAATCTAGCAATTGGGTTGTTTTAATAAAGTGATTGGGTTGTTTTAATCTAGCAATTGGGTTGTTTTAATAAAGTGATTGGGTTGTTTTAATAAAGTGATTGGGTTGTTTTAATAAAGTGATTGGGTTGTTTCAATAAAGTGATTGGGTTGTTTTAATAAAGTGATTAGGTTGTTTTAATCTAGCAATTGGGTTGTTTTAATAAAGTGATTGGGTTGTTTTAATCTAGCAATTGGGTTGTTTTAATCTAGCGTTTGGGTTGTTTTAATCTAGCAATTGGATTGTTTTAATAAAGTGATTGGGTTGTTTTAATAAAGTGATTGGGTTGTTTTAATAAAGTGATTGGGTTGTTTTAATCTAGCAATTGGGTTGTTTTAATCAAGTGATTGGGTTGTTTTAATCTAGCAATTGGGTTGTTTTAATCTAGCGTTTGGGTTGTTTTAATCAAGCAATTGGATTGTTTTAATAAAGTGATTGGGTTGTTTTAATCAAGTGATTGGGTTGTTTTAATAAAGTGATTGGGTTGTTTTAATAAAGTGATTGGGTTGTTTTAATCAAGTGATTGGGTTGTTTTAATCTAGCGATTGGATTGTTTTAATCAAGTGATTGGGTTGTTTTAATCTAGCAATTGGATTGTTTTAATCAAGTGATTGGGTTGTTTTAACCCAGCGTTTGGGTTGTTTTAATCTAGCAATTGGGTAGTTTTAATCAAGTGATTGGGTTGTTTTAATCTAGCAATTGGGTTGTTTTAATCTAGCGTTTGGGTTGTTTTAATCTAGCGATTGGATTGTTTTAATCAAGTGATTGGGTTGTTTTAACCCAGCGTTTGGGTTGTTTTAATCTAGCGATTGGGTTGTTTTAACCCAGCGTTTGGGTTGTTTTAATCTAGCAATTGGGTTGTTTTAATCTAGCGTTTGGGTTGTTTTAATCTAGCGATTGGGTAGTTTTAATCAAGTGATTGGGTTGTTTTAATGTAGCATTTGGGTTGTTTTAATCTAGCGATTGGATTGTTTTAATCAAGTGATTGGGTTGTTTTAACCCAGCGTTTGGGTTGGATTAATCTAGCAATTGGGTTGTTTTAATCTAGCGTTTGGGTTGTTTTAATCTAGCGATTGGGTAGTTTTAATCAAGTGATTGGGTTGTTTTAATCAAGTGATTAGGTTGTTTTAATCTAGCGATTGGATTGTTTTAATCAAGTGATTGGGTTGTTTTAACCCAGCGTTTGGGTTGTTTTAATCTAGCGATTGGGTAGTTTTAATCAAGTGATTGGGTTGTTTTAATGTAGCGTTTGGGTTGTTTTAATCTAGCAATTGGGTTGTTTTAATCAAGTGATTGGGTTGTTTTAATGTAGCGTTTGGGTTGTTTTAATCTAGCAATTGGGTTGTTTTAATCAAGTGATTGGGTTGTTTTAATCTAGCAATTGGGTTGTTTTAATCTAGCAATTGGGTTGTTTTAATCTAGCAATTGGGTTGTTTTAATCAAGTGATTGGGTTGTTTTAATGTAGCGTTTGGGTTGTTTTAATCTAGCAATTGGGTTGTTTTAATCAAGTGATTGGGTTGTTTTAATCTAGCAATTGGGTTGTTTTAATCTAGCAATTGGGTTGTTTTAATCAAGTGATTGGGTTGTTTTAATCTAGCAATTGGGTTGTTTTAATCTAGCGATTGGATTGTTTTAATCAAGTGATTGGGTTGTTTTAACCCAGCGTTTGGGTTGTTTTAATCTAGCAATTGGGTAGTTTTAATCAAGTGATTGGGTTGTTTTAATCTAGCAATTGGGTTGTTTTAATCTAGCGTTTGGGTTGTTTTAATCTAGCGATTGGATTGTTTTAATCAAGTGATTGGGTTGTTTTAACCCAGCGTTTGGGTTGTTTTAATATAGCGATTGGGTAGTTTTAATCAAGTGATTGGGTTGTTTTAATGTAGCGTTTGGGTTGTTTTAATCTAGCAATTGGATTGTTTTAATCAAGTGATTGGGTTGTTTTAATCTAGCTTTTGGGTTGTTTTAATCTAGCGATTGGGTTGTTTTAACCCAGTGATTGGGTTATTTTAACCCTTATAAGACCTATACTAATGACCACACATTTGGACGGTTTTTAAAACTGTATCACTATTGTTATAGTTATCGCCCTTGATGTGGGGAAGTTTATGTAGGTCATTTTTATAGGCTACTGTGTATTTTACACAGGTGTTTCAAAATCATTTCATAAATGAATTTCAAACACATGTAAAGTGTGTGTTTTTCTTTCCTGACCCGCACAGCTGGTGAATCTCACTCAGATGAAGCTGAACTAGATGAATTTCCAGCGTTCAATCCCCCAAGCCACAAACCCTCAGAGGCTCGTGATGCTTATCTCGAACTCCTTCCCTCGGCGCGTCAGGAGCGTCGCTCTGCGGTGAGGGCGAGCGGCGCGTCTGCAGATGGAGCAGGTGAAGCGGTGGGCTTGTGGGTAAAAACGAGCAGGAGCTCTAGGGGGAGATGGAGGGCCCCGGTGGGCTTCTTTGTTTCGCATTGATCTCTTATGGGTTTTTTTCAGCGCTGTCTTCTTTGCATCTTTCTAGGAACTCGAAAGAACTGTGCGCTTTGTTGAAAGTGGCTTTGGTAGGAAAGTGAGGTGGAGGAACATCTTCACAATGTATGATTTCAATGTTCCTCTCGCTATTTGCATTATATTAGGCCTATGTTTTAAACGCCGCTTTGAAAGGTAACATTTATAGTAACTCAAAGTGCTTTACATCAAATATGCATTTCAATTGATTACAAACATAGGATAGGCAAACAGTGCATGATTATGTAACCTAATGCTGGGTTGTTTCAACTCATGTTTGGGTCAAATATGAACAAGAACTGTTGGTTCATTTTTTTTATTTATTAAAATTTGGGTTGGGTTTGTCCATATTTGACCCAAACATGGGTTAAAACAACCCAGCACTCTTTAGAGTGTAGTCTAAAAAAAGAAAAATCTGATAGTTTCTGTTTATTTTCTCCCAGTTTAGTAGTATGTCTTCCCTTGTTCTGCTGAACATGTTGTGCTAAAATCTGCAAACAGTAAAACTGCAATGGTTTTGTCCCTCGGCATGCTGGGTAATGTCCCTCAGCCCTCTGTACAGAGTGAAATCACAAACCAAATCACACAATGGGTCGCTGTGGGTGCAGCCTTCACGTCTCTGTGGTCTCATGAACGTTTCTTTAACCAAGCGTCTCGCAACTGCTAAATATTCAGTGTGTTTTTCTCATTTGATCAGTCATATAAGCACAGAGAGGAGATGAAGCTTGTATGAAGTCCCAGAGAACTCAAATGATCTCCCAGAAGAACAGGAGGTTAGTCTTTCATCTTAATGGAGTTTATCTGATGTTTGTTTTTGTTCTCAACATGACACAAATGGGTCTTCAGTAAGAGTAGAGAGCTATAAAATATGTGGAGAGCAATCATGTTTTCCAAGTGATTTTCTTAATATCGTGTCTTTTTTTCCATGTTTAAACCTTCTTAAATCAAGATACATTTACTTGAGGTGTAAAGCGACAAGAAAAGAATGAGAAATTGATCAACGTGAAGTGAGTTTATGGTTAAAACCAGAACAAATATCAGAAAAAGAAGGGATAGAGGGATAACAAGTTTTGAGCATTCAATTTGATAACATTTTCTTGTCATCTCAAGTAGATGTATCCTGATTTAAGGATGTTTAAACAAGGAAAACAAGACAGTACTGAGGAAGAACATCTTTTGAGTTCACAAAATTAAGTCATCTGAACTGTGTTTTATGAACTATTGATAAAGCCAGCCAAGATTCCACCACTAATTTGAGATCGCATGATTTAAATTTTAAGTTAAACATATGCATTAGCTTACTCAAATATTTAAAGTTAAGAGCGATTAAAAATGTACGAGTACAAAATAAAAATCTTAAAGTTATACTTACTTAAACTTTGATCATTATACGACATGAAGGGAATATTACTAGGGTTGCTTTTAAAAGGTGACCTAATTTCTGACTAAAATTATTAACTATAGTTAATTATTCAGTCAGACGCTAGATCAACTTTTAAAAGGAGCCTTATTACTTTTTATTACGTAAAATATAAAATATAAATACTTTATTTTAATTACTTATCTTCCTTAGAAACCAAGTAACTGTGATTTATTGTTGAATCATTGCATCATTGAAGAGAATTACAATAAAATGAATGTCCCAAGTGCCCAACCAAAGCGAACACTGATCTCCATCATGGTGACTCGGATCATGGTTTCTTGACAAAACGCCACTCAAACCAATCAATTGGATTTTCTGAGCTGAGTACACAATGTATAGCATGTGAATAGTACAGATTACAAGATTTACAATTAAATTAAGACTAAAAAGTGTCACTGTTGGATTTTACGACATCACGAGACTTAATCAGTTATAATGCCGAATGACGTTGACATGGATTGGTACATTATGCACTTTTATGAAGGGTGAGCAGATTTTACCAGGCGCCTTGATTTGACATTTGAAGCGAGGACACATCAGAAAACGTTCATACTTCCTGTGTGGCCGTTCCTCCCGCCTGAGTCTAAAAGAAGCTTCAGAACCGGATCACAACTCAATCAAGCAGACGCGCTTTCATCGCCCGGACGCCCGACGGTGAGTCTAATGCCAACTGCTAATTACTCGCAGAAAGACATGAGCAGATTGATCATGATCGCACGTCTAATCGCATTAGTGCATCAAAAACTTTTAATAAATGCGTATTGGTTTAGTTTAGTTTAGTAGTTTTATCCTGTCTAATTTTTTGTCATAATTACGATTCAGTTTATGCATTTAAACGGATTTGTCTAAATCAAATTTGTCAAACGGTAGTGCAGTTTAGTTTTTATTGACTAATTCAATGTAAGAGTTTCTATATGTCCCGAGCACACTTATGGCAGAGATCAATGATTGATATTGATATTTGGAGAGACGTTTGGAGCTGCAGGTGAGTGAGCCGGTGCAGGTGTTTGACATCTCTAAACCTCAGATTCTGTCATCTTTAACTGACTTCACTCTTCGACAGCTGCAGCTCCACACACACACACACACACACCGACTGCACAAGAATCTGTTTCACTAGATTATACCTGTTATACACTCACATACAAGTCATACATCTAAATCAGGATCATATGTTCGTATGTTACATATTAATATTTATATATTCTCACAATAACTAAATATTTCCTTTCGTTTATTGGTTCATGTTTATTGCGATACGGAGAATTAATCAAAATAACATGGCGATACGAATTATGTTATTAATAAATGTATACATTATATTATATTCTGAAAGTTTCAATATATTCATATGTTGTGTATTAATATATATATATTTTTTCTTATTATACATAAATTAAATTTATAGTATTTACCTTGATTTATTTAATGATTTGGAGAATTAATCAAAATAATATGCTGATACTTATTATATTATCAATAAATGTATACATTATATTATATTCTGACAGTTTGTTATATTATGTATTCATATTTTTTTATCTTATTATAATTTTTTTTATAGTATTTACCTTTTTATTGGACCATTTATCTAATGATTTGGAGAATTAAGCAAAATAACAATACTTATTCTAATTATTATATTTTGAATACATTTATTTACATTATGTTCATTATGATCATTTCTATATAATCATATATTATCTATAAATATTTTTTATAATTTTTGTCCCTGTTACATATAATTTATATATCAATATATGATATAGATATTTTATAAAACATTTTTATATTTTATGATGTGGAGAATTGAGAAAAAATAACGATACTGATACTAATTATTATATTTTCAATACATTTATTTACATTATGATCATTTCTATATAATCATATATTATCTATAAATATTTTTTTATAATTTTTGTCCCTGTTACATGATGTAATGATATAAATATTTTATAGAACATTTTTATATTTTATGATGTGGAGAATTGAGCAAAATAACAACTGATACTGATACTAATGATTATATTACAATTTAAATAAATGTATTTAGTTTATTATGATACTTTCTATATAATGATCATTTATATTCATATATCAACATTTTTATATATTTTTTTAATAGTATTTACCTTCATTTATTGGTTAATTTGTGTTCTGATGTGGAGATTTAATCAAAATAAAAACCGTACTGCTAATAATTAGATAACATTTTGAATAAATTATATGTTTAATATTATGAATAATTTCTGTATATTCATATTTTTCCTATTATATTTTTACCTTCATTTATCTTTTGATGTGGAGAATTAATCAAAATAACAATACTGATGCCAATTGTATTTATTATATTATATTATATTATATTATATTATATTATATTATATTATATTATATTATATTATATTAATTATATTATATTATATTATATTATATTATATTATATTATATTATATTATATTATATTATATACATTTGGGATGTGTTGTGCTTTCATTTAATTTCAGATCTGACCTGACCCGTCGTGTCTTCACTCCCACTGATGAAATGCCTCGATCGTTTCTAGTGAAAAGCAAGAGGGCGGCGTATCATTCCACACGCTCCACCCACTCCCAGCGCGGGGACGGATGGACGTCCTGCGGTCAGTCACAGGCCCTGGAGCTGCTGCCCTGTCCATCCGCCGACTGCAGCCGGCCGCCGGTGTGCTGGACCGATAACAGCACTGATGGAGCTGAAGCTGAACCCACAGCAGGTACACAAACAACAGATCAACACCAGTGACTGGAATATTGAGGCAGATTGAGCACGATATGAAATATTTGCATTGTGGGAGTTTCTCATGACATCTAAAGACACTCATAATGAAAACAGAGTCTGATTTATAACCCTTACTAGTACTCGCAGCTCATGAGAACTTAACTTCAACAAATCTCCCATCCATGATAAGATCATGACAACTTGAATGAGTCATTGTGATATTTTTTCTTTAGCCTAATTAAATACCTCACCACAAACTATTCGTTTCTATTATGATTCTATTAAATCTGAATAAATTACACCAAGTCTACACCAGACGCGAGCGGTGCAAACAAAAGATAATCCAACCCATTATAATCAGGCATGCTGTCTATACTGGATGTGGTGTGACAAATCCAGGACGGTAAACTGATTTTGACATGGCCAGTGTAGACAGGCTGTTGCTCATTTACTCTGCACACGTATAAGTCGCATTACGGCGAGGTTTTGTTTCCGTCTTCTATGCGCTGTCAACTCACACCAGGAGCATTTCAGAAGCGAAGCAGCTGGATTCGCGAGACCACGAGATTTACCTGTCCAACGTTGTTTTCCTTTATTTTTTTGTGGTTTTAAATCTTTCCCAGTCAAAAACGGAATTTTCCGTTATTTGTGAGAAAACGCTTCCCTGCCAAACATGTAATTTTCCGTTATTTGTGAGAAAACGCTTCCCTGCCAAACACGTAATTTTCCGTTATTTGTGAGAAAACGCTTCCTTGCCAAACACGTAATTTTCCCTTATTTGCTAGAAAACGCTTCCCTGCCAAACACAAAATTTTCTGTTATTTGTTAGAAAACGCTTCCCTGCCAAACACGTAATTTTCCGTTATTTGCTAGAAAACGCTTCCCTGCCAAACACGTAATTTTCCGTTATTTGTGAGAAAACGCTTCCCTGCCAAACACGTTATTTTCCGTTATTTGTGAGAAAACGCTTCCCTGCCAAACACGGAATTTTCCGTTATTTGTCAGAAAACGCTTCCTTGCCAAACACGTAATTTTCCCTTATTTGTGAGAAAACACTTCCCTGCCAAACACGGAATTTTCCGTTATTAGCTAGAAAACGCTTCTTTGCCAAACACAGAATTTTCCGTTATTTGTTAGAAAACGCTTCCCTGCCAAACACGGAATTTTCCGTTATTTGCTAGAAAACGCTTCCCTGCCAAACACGGAATTTTCCGTTATTTGTGAGAAAACGCTTCCCTGCCAAACACGGAATTTTCCGTTATTTGCTAGAAAACGCTTCCCTGCCAAACACGGAATTTTCCGTTATTTGCTAGAAAACGCTTCCCTGCCAAACACAGAATTTTACGTTATTTGCTAGATAACGCTTCCCTGCCAAACATGAAATTTTCTGTTATTTGTTAGAAAATGCTTCCTTGCCAAACACAGAATTTTCTGTTATTTGTTAGAAAACGCTTCCTTGCCAAACACGGAATTTTCCGTTATTTGTGAGAAAACGCTTCCCTGCCAAACACGGAATTTTCCATTATTTGTGAGAAATTGCTTCCCTGCCTCGTTTTCAATATTAGACGCTAGGGGGGCGCTATTACGCATCTCAGTGAGTGCTGAATCTCCTGATCAAAACACATGTGAAGAAGACGTAAACAAACAAGCGATCGTATGTAAGCAGATGCATATGTAAAATAATGCGATCATCATTCATTAAACAGCATATAAATCCAAACTGCCTAATGTTACTGAATGAAATGTGGACCCTGGACGAGCTCTAGGACTGTGCAAAAGTGGCCACAATCTACTCCAGTGGCCGTGTCAGAGACGTATTGAAAAGCTTCTCATTCCCACATACAGTGGTCTCTAAATACACAATTTTGGTGTAATTTTACAGGAAACCCTATGAAGTTACATAAAACACTGCTAAAAGTGACAAATGTTTAAGTATATGTTATCTGAGCTGTAATAAACCCCACAACAAAAGAGGAGCTTTTTGATTTTTTGGTTATAAATTAATTTTTGAAAGTGTATAGGACCTGTGTGCTCTAGCACCCTGCAGACAGTTTGGGCTGTTTCCACTAGATTCCAGAAAATACTGGAAACAATTATTTTGTGACACTTGGATATTGCATTTATACCACTGCATATGGGGAGACTTATATATTGGAGAGATTTGGGTAGGTGGAAATTACATTAAAAAAAGTAATATTCCTCCCTTCAGATCCATTTGAATAAATCTTGCATACAACATGATACAGACGAAAAAAATTGTTCCATTATTTGTTGTCATCTAGCGGAAACAGCCACAACTGTCTGCAGGGTGCTAGAGCACACAAGGCCTGAGTTATACAATTTAAAAAATGAACTTATAACAAACAAAAAAATCAAAAGCGCCTCTTTTTTGGGGTGGTTTATTACAGCTCAGACAACATAAACTTACACTTTTAGCAGTGTTTTATGTAACTTCAAAGGGTTTCCTGTAAAATTACACCAAATTGGTGTATTTAGAGACCACTGCATGTGGGTATGGGAAGCTTTTTATTTTGGCTAGGCCAATTCCAGGCGGAAATCCCCAAAAATGGTCCCAGAGCATAAGAGGTTAAGAATAGGCCTATATTTCCCATAACGCTTTGCGGAGAGTGAGCTTGCGCGCTCGAGTGAGAGATTCAATGAGCGCGCTGCAGAAATGATGTAATCCCTGTATAATACTGCTCAAAAGTTCAGTAAACAAAGGTGATGGGAGAAACAAAGATTTTCGAAGTTGAACTATTGTTTCCAAGGGTTTCCAAAACTGTGTAAATGCAACAAAAACATACAACAAACCATATCAACACGATAAAGAAAGTGTAATCTAATAAATGTAATCTACAAATAATTAAATATGATGGTCCTGTAAAATGTGTGTTCTTTTATTATTTTGTAGTGCTTGTTTGTCAGTTATAAGACATGGTTAAAACTAGCTTAAACCAAGGTTCAACACAATGTGACGTAACAAAGCCTTGTTTGCTGAAATCATGTGACTTGGTGAGTTTGAAATAAGCTCCAAACCACACAAGATTCGGGGGAGAGTGGGGGAAAACGCCCCCCTTAAGGACTGTGTAACCTTTTCTGTGAAACAAAAGTTAAATGTGTCTTGAATAGTTATCCTAGTTTTCAATGACAATGATTATAAACCAAGTATTATTAGATTTTTAAAAAACAATTTAATTTGTACCAAGGTGGAGTAAAATGCCCCCACTCTGACAAAGCAATTTGCTTTATACGTTTACAGCAAAATCCGAGTACAAGCATGTTTTAGTTTAAAATTTACAAAGACAAGCCAAAATAACAGTAGATAAATATGAATATTATTACTGAACCATTTTAAAAAATCAACCTTTTTGAAAAATATTGTTAGCTGATACTAAAAATGTTCAGAACATGGTTACTGCAGTATTTATGATGGGGGAAGCGATGCCCCCTGGGGGCATTTTACCCCCCAACTAGGTTTGAAGAAAAAAGTTATGTCATTCTGAAAATATAATATTTTCCTTAAATAACAAGTAGGGAAAGTGGGGTGAGTTGTGCCAGTTTTTTCAAAGTGACTTTAAAGTGAGGCCATGACAGTAATGCCTTCAACTTGGCACATATATTTCAGGATGTGGTGCATCCCTGAGAACAATAACTTTGGATCTGAAATAAATTGTTTCAGAAATATAGCTTTTGGGGAAAAAAAAGTGGTCACGTGGCACAACTTGCCCCTGGTGCAGGTTAAGTTGTGCCTTTGGGGAGAACACACTGGGGTTAATTGTAGCTTTGCGGTCAACTTTTACATCACTCTGGACAACGTAGTCCATAGTAACAACGAAAACTTATCTTGATATTATCTAGTGGTTATTTTGGGAAAGTGTGTGTGGGGGGAACAGACAGTGTATCGAAAGTGCCCGTCACCTAATAACAGTTTGTTTAATTTTACTTAAAGTCATCATTAAAACACACAACATCTCCTATTCTATTGTGTGTGTTGGCAGTGAAGCAGTCTGGAGTTAATTCGTCTGACCTGTTGTCTTCTGCTGCTGTGGAGAGACACAGCGATCTTGAGCATCTGATCCAGACTTTACTCAGTCACCATCAGCTGACCAACGTCCAGACGCCGCTGTGCGAGTGTCCGCTCTGTGAGAAGGTGAGGAACTCAATCCTGGTTCGTGTGTGTGTGTGTGTGTGTGTGTGTCCTTTATTGAACACACCTTGTGGAAATCATCAAACAAATGAGCAATTGCATTTAGGGTATGTTTACACGACAGCGATGTACTAAAATGGAAAAGTGAGTACAGACCACAAGGTCGTAAAAATGTTCCCCGTTCACACGGATCCCTGAAAACGACTAAAAACGCTGTATTATGCACGTCAGGCCAGTAGATGGCGAAGTAACTTTGTAATGACACACTACACAACTCGCTGTTTTCACAAACTCACGTTTTCGTAGTTTACAGGCAGACGATGATGGTATTGTTAACACAGCACCGTTTTCAACTAAAACACTTTACACGTTTTGGCCGTTCATTTACACAACAACTGTGTTTTGGGGATGTAAACTTTCTCAAGATTTTGAAAATGATACCATTATAAACAGCAAAAACATGAATTACAAAATAAATTCACAGTCCATTGTTGTCTCAACACTCTTTGGGCCCTATTTTAAAGATCTGAGCACATGGTGCAGGTGCTCTTAGGGCGTGTCCAAATCCACTTTTGCTAGTTTAACGACGGAAAAAACGGTCGGTGCGCCAGGCACATGGTCTAAAAGGGTTGTGCCTCGTCTCTTAATGAGTCATGGGTGTGTTTTGGGGCTAACGTGCAATAAACCAATTTAGAGTCTCCTCTCCCTTTCCCTTTAAATGCCAATTGCGCTCACGCCATGACGGATTCGCTTTTACATGCGAGTGGAAAGACTGAATGCTTCTCCAGAGAGGAATCCTTTTACTTTAATATTTAAAAATGTGTGTGTGCATCCCTGTGTGTGTAATAAGCAAAGTGTATGCGCGTTGGGCTCCCGCCTAAAGGCTCATATTACTAACGCGCTCTATAAACAACACACAAAATACTGCACAATTGACTTTAGAGCAGGTTTGTGTTGGTCAATGGCACAGTGGTTTTCAGTTCCTCAAAATAGCAACACGCCAACAATGCACCTGAACACACCTGGTGTTCAGACCAGACGCCCATGGGTGAACAGATGGGCGGCAGTGCATTTGATATTTAAACAATGTGGCGCTGGATGTGAAAATGAGAACTACGTTGAGTTGAAACTAGCAAAAAACACTTGCATTGCGCCAGGTGTATGATAGGGCCCGTTGTAATTTAAATAAAACATGGTTGAGAAATTTTAAGAAATCAGTTCCCACATATTTGCTAGCTTATTCAGAAAACTGTTTTGTTTAAGTTCAGTGAACTTAAATTTTTAAGTTGACTGAACGAAGTACTCAACTTGTAAAATTGAGTTGAATTTTCTAAGCAAACTCATCAAGTAAAACATGTTGAGTGAAGATATATATACATATATGAAACACTATATATATATATATATATATATTAGGGGTGTAACAGTACACAAAACTGACGGTTCGGTACGTACCTCGGTTTTGAAGTCACGGTTTGGTACGGGTTCGGTACAGCAGTTTTAAAAAATGGCTTTTTATTTATTTTTTATTAAACCATGGTTTACTGAAAAAATTGTGTCTGTCCTTAAATGAATTAAATTATAACTAAAACTTTTTTAAAGATAATGCTGTAAACTATATAGGGAGCCCTTACTTGCACAACATATATATATTTCTCTAGTGAATTAACAGCTGTGGACACTGAATGACTTCTGACTCTGAGGTAAATGACGTTGCGTGACATTGTTTACAAGCTGTTTGACGTCTTTCCGTGATTGAAACACTGAAACGTATCATATGTCGTGTAATCGCTCAATCAGTAAGTGTTATCCTCAACATTCCTTAAGATATACGAATATGTGTACCGTTACACCCCTAATATATCCAGTATGTATATATAACGAAAGTGCTCTTCAGTGAATTTGCTTAAAAAGCATGATGCAAAAATGGTGCATAAATATTTTAAGTAAATCCAACACATATTTTTTTTTCAGTGTAGTTGTTTCTTTACATGATATTGCCAACTGCTGAGTAATACAGCAGGTTTTTTTTATCGTTTTCGCTGATCCGTGTGAACGGGGATTGTTTTGACAATGTTGTTGCCCGTACGCAAAACTTTACAAAAAACGCAAAGGAAAACCTTTTCAGTTTTTAGTACATTGTTGTCATGTAAATGAATGGCCAAAACGCATAAAAGTTTTCTGCGTTTAGTTGAAAAGGCTGTCGTGTAAACGGCCCCTTAGATTGAACCTCAACTGAAACATTTATTTATTCAGCAGATATTTTCATCTAAATTGGCTCATAAATGAGAAATATCCTACCAGAAGGGGAAAGAAAGCATTGCTAGTACACTATGTTTTATAAAGCAAAAAATAAACACTTATAGTGTAAAACATAAAGATTGATGTATAGAAACTTTCTCTCAAGATCTGATCACCTGACATGATTTTTACACATTTACAATTTACGCAAAATCACATGTGGTTTTTTTGGTGTGGTTTTGGAACATTTCATGTGCGCTTGCATGCTTTAAACCTCAAATTTGCATGTGACTGATCAAAACACATCGGAAACAATGTGAAACATTAATTTCCATCACTGATGATATTGTGTGATATTAATATTACTATGCCTTCTGCAGCTTCTGTCCTCTGCTGTAGGTTTGACGTCTCACTTGTCCAAGTCACATGTCAACAGGGCTGCTCTCCCATTGGCTGGCTACACGAGCCAAGTCCAGCCACACTATGAGTACAGACCCACAGGAATACTCAGGGTAAGAGTAAGTATTAAAAAACTTATTTTATTCTAGCTAGTCATAATAAGAATTATTTCTAAGATGATAACTAGATGCCACTCACTGAATTAAACATGTATGCTGAATATTACTTCATGTACTTTAACAAATGTAAGTAGTACTTCTATTTGAATTTTATGTTTAGTTAAAATTAGTGCTGGGCAATCGATTAATCGTGATTAATCGCATCCAAAATAAAAGTCTGTTTACATAATATATATATATATATATATGTTTTTACTGTGTATAATTATTAAGTATATACAAATACACACATGCATCTATATATTGAAGAAAAAAATTATATTTACATATAAAATATTTATATTTATAATATAAAAATATATATACAGTATATACAAGCAAATATTTCTTAAATATATACATGAAGGAGTGTGTATTTATACTTTATAATTATACAGAGTACACACACATATATATTATGTAAACAGACTTTTATTTTGGGTGCGATTAATCACGATTAATCGATCACCCAGCACTAATTTGAACTAAATATAAAATTAAAATAGAAGTACTACTTACATTTTTTTAAAGCAGTAATGAAGTAATATTCAGCATTCATGTTTAATTCAGTGAGTGGCATCTAGTTATCATCTAAGAAATAAAAATAAGTTATTTATTTTTAATACATTTTTGAAAAAAATTGAAATATAGGCTACTTAGATGGAGTATGTCATCCAGATATCATTAATATAGAAAATGTATACATACTGCATAAATATAATGAGGTTGAATGTGTTTCAGGAGCGTAGTTTTGGCTGTAAGGTTTGTGGGAAGGCGTTCAAGAGGTCGTCGACTCTCTCTACACACCTGCTCATTCACTCGGACACGCGGCCGTTCCCGTGTCCCTACTGCGGAAAGAGATTCCACCAGAAATCTGACATGAAGAAACACACGTTTATACACACCGGTAAAATACACACATAATGGTCTTTCCATTGACTTGTAGCCAATTTATTTTATTCCTAAGCTAATGATATTTTCTTTTTCACCAAGTATTGGTCACACCATGTCCTAACTAGACGTGACGCTGCAACGCTTTTCTCAGTTTTTTTGTATATGCGCGACTTTTCTCTTTTAGAAACGGTTATTTCTGGAACAACAATATATGGCGTATGACAATTATAATCTAAAGGTATGATTATGTGCTTTATATTTAATGTCAAAAGAAGATAGTTTGTGAGTTAGAAGGTTATACAGCCATTAAAGGTGCAGTGTGTAAGTTTTAGCTGAGAGGTTGTGAATTGCATCCCCCCTCCCTTTTCGAAGCACATAGAGAAAGCCGACACAGGACAAAAATGTAATTGTCGGAGAGAGCCGGGAGTGACTAGCGCTCTGTAGAGAAGTTTGTCCGTTTAGGGCTACCGTAGAAACATGATGGCGCAAAATGGCGGCTTCACTGTAAGGGGACCCGCGGTGTGTGTAGATAGAAACGGCTCATTCTAAAGTAGTAAAAACATAACGGTACATTATGTAAGGTCTATATGCACCACTGAGAACATAGTTATGTATTAGGGCTGGGTTAAAAATATTGATTTCTCAATTTTAATCGATTCTCGTTTTTACGAACCAATATCGATTCTTAAATCCCAAGAATCGATTAGTCCTCCTGTTTTCAGTTGTTGAGTATTGTAGATTGCATCCCATCCAATAAATTGCAATAATCTTTGTGCTTTGTTACTATTGAAAAGAAACAAAGTCAGATTTCAAATTACGTAAATTTTATTACGAAATTCAAAAACATAAATGCCGTTTTTGCGCTGTGGCGTGAGAAAAGCGGCTCATGAACTGATCTTCTCTTCCACCTTAATAATACCAGTTACAGAGTGAAATAACATGAATGAGCATCTGAAAGTGTGTTAAAAGATACAGTACAACTTACAGAAATCAGTATCATGTCGTTTAAACGCTCAATCAGTGTTTCAACCGCGGAAAGACGTCAGTAAAACAGTAATGTCACATTTACCTCAGAAAAACCATATCCAGTGTCCATAAACTCGATAGTCAGCCAGAAAAATGAACTCTAGAGAAGAGCATTTTGATAAATATATGCACCACATTACATATTCATTATCATTTTTAATGTTCTTCAATATTTAATGCATGTTTGAATAAATCTGGCAAGTTTTTATGACAGCCATTTTAAACGTTTATATATCAAAAACGATATGGAGTAGAAATATGATTATGTAATTGTAAAATTAATATTATAACTTTATTATTATTATAAAAAAACATCATTGAGGGTAATTTAAGTGTTTGTATACAAATCAGTTATTTTTTTACCTTCGATATTATAGTTGCTACAACTGACTCCCATAATTTACAGCTTTAGTTCAGAGATTTGTTTTCCTTGAGAAAATTTGCCATGTATTGTACCTGATATATATTCAAAATAATCGATATTGAATCGAATCGTGAAATTCGTCTCAATATCCAGCCCTATTATGTATATTATATTGCATTTCTGTCAATAGATCCGCATTAAATACTACACACTGCACCTTTAAGTGACAATGGATAATTCACCTCAGATTTAAAGGAAGCAAAAACATTCAAACTGTGAACACAATGTTAACAAACAAGTGTATTCTACTACAAAGATTGTTTAAGACGCGGTAATAATGCTAAAATTATGAAATATTTATATATTTGATTATTTACTTATCCATTTCGTTGCAAGTGCAGCTTATAGAGAGACCCCGCCCACACGCACTTCTGATTGGCTGTGACTTTTGATTGATTTGTAGCGTCAAATTTCTTGTCGCTGGATCTTATGATCTTATCTTCTTATATACAGGTGCTGGTCATATAATTAGAAAATCATCAAAAGGTTGATTTATTTCACTAATTCCATTCAAAAAGTGAAACTTGTATATTATATCCATTCATTACACACAGACTGATATATTTCAAAAGTTTATTTCTTTTAATTTAGATGATTATAACAGACAACTAAGGAAAATCCCAAATTCAGTATCTCAGAAAATTAGAATATTGTGAAAAGGTTCAATATTAAAGACACCTGGTGTCACACTCTAATCAGCTATTAAACTCAAAACACCTGCAAAGGCCTTTAAATGGTCTCTCAGTTTAGTTCTGTAGGCTACACAATCATGGGGAAGACTGCTGACTTGACAGTTGTCAAAAAGATGACAATTGACACCTTGCACAAGGAGGGCAAGACACAAAAGGTCATTGCAAAAGAGGCCGGCTGTTCACAGAGCTCTGTGTCCAAGCACATTAATAGAGAGGCGAAGGGAAGGAAAAGATGTAGTAGAAAAAAGTGTACAAGCAATAGGGATAACCGCACCCTGGAGAGGATTGTTGAACAAAACCCATTCAAAAATGTTGGGGAGATTCACAAAGAGTGGACTGGAGCTGGAGTCAGTGCTTCTAGAACCACTATGCACAGACGCATACAAGACATGTGTTTCAGCTGTCGCATTCCTTGTGTCAAGCCACTCTTGAACAACAGACAGCGTCAGAAGCGTCTCGCCTGGGCTAAAGACAAGAAGGAAAAAAAGTGGTCCAAAGTTATGTTCTCTGATGAAAGTAAATTTAGCATTTCCTTTGGAAATCAGGGTCCCAGAGTCTGGAGAAAGAGAGGAGAGGCACACAATCCATGTTGCTTGAGGTCCAGTGTAAAGTTTCCACAGTCAGTGATGGTTTGGGGTGCCATGTCATCTGCTGGTGTCGGTCCACTGTGTTTTCTGAGGTCCAAGGTCAACACAGCCGTATACCAGGAAGTTTTAGAGCACTTCATGCTTCCTGCTGCTGACCAACTTTATGGAGATGCAGATTTCATCCAACAGGACTTGGCACCTGCACTCAGTGCCAATGCAACCAGTACCTGGTTTAAGGACCATGGTCTCCCTGTTCTTAATTGGCCAGCAAACTCGCCTGACCTTAACCCCATAGAAAATCTATGGGGTATTGTGAAGAGGAAGATGCGATATGCCAGACTCAACAATGCAGAAGAGCTGAAGGCCACTATCAGAGCAACCTGGGTTCTCATAACACCTGAGCAGTGCCACAGACTGATCGACTCCATGCCACGCCGCATCGCTGCAGCAATTCAGGCAAAAGGAGCCCCAACTAAGTATTGAGTGCTGGACATGCTCATACTTTCATGTTCATAATTTTCAGTTGGCCAAGATTTCTAAAAATCCTTTCTTTGTATTGGTTTTAAGTAATATTCTAATTTGATGAGATACTGAATTTGGGATTTTCCTTAGTTGTCTGTTATAATCATCAAAATTCAAATAAATAAACATTTAAAATATATCAGTCTGTGTGTAATGAATGAATATAATCTACAAGTTTCACTTTTTGAATGGAATTAGTGAAATAAATCAATTTTTTGATGATATTCTAATTATATGACCAGCACTTGTATATTACTTGTCGCTCACGTCTGGTTATGTCACAGGCATGATGTTGTTAGCGATTAGAAAGTAGACAGCAGGGCAGAGCTAATGTGTGTGTGTGTGTGTGTGTGTGTGTGTGTGTGTGTGTGTGTGTGTGTGTGTGTGTGTGTGTGTGTGATCGATGTCATCTCTCAGGTGAGAAGCCTCACGTGTGTGTGGTGTGCGGTAAAGCATTCAGTCAGAGCTCCAATCTGATCACACACAGCAGGAAACACAGCAGCTATCAGCCGTTCAGCTGCCCGCACTGCACGCTCAGCTTCCAGAGGAGAATGGACCTACAGCGCCACCTGCAGACACACTCAGAGATCCACAGTGCACTGCATCACGGGACCTGAAGCTCACCGGCTAATGCTGTTGTTGTAAACACATTTGCTTCTGTCTAACTACACACGTTGTTGCATTATGAAATGTGTCTCTGAATACTTCAAGTTCACATGGCATAGGCCAGGGGTTTTCAAACTTTATGATTCCAAGGACCCCCAAACCTTTTATGAGGGACACCCTTCCTAAAATCTAGATATTTTTATGCATTAAGGAACATTTAAACTGTTTGATAAATAGTAAGTGTGACATTATAAATGCAACATATTGTTTCCAAACTGTAATTGGCTATACTTAATGCTGGATGCATAAACCTGAAGAAGAACATTTTCAATAAAAATAAAAAAAATGTATAAGCAACTTTCACAATAAATGTAAGCAACGTATGTACTGCGTTAAGAAAACTGCCTAACAACCCCAGTGAGCGAGATAAAGGGGACTATAGTGAGAAGATACAAAGCAAACATGTACAATTCTGGAAAGTGTATACGGCAAGAAAGGAGAGAAACATTTAGAAATGAAACAGTTGAAATGTTCGGTAGACTTTAACCATTTTTGCTTTGTATTTTTATTCTCTGAAATTTTCTGGGGACCCCTTAGAACCTTCTGGGGGTCCCCGGACCCTACTTTGAAAACCCATACTGTATAGCTTTAAAGTGATAGATTCACCCAAAAATGAAAATTGTGTCATAATTTACTTACCTTCATGTTGTTCCAAACCTGTATGAATTTCTTTGTTCTGCTGAACACAAAAGAAGATATTTTGAGGAATGTTTGTAACCAAGCAGATAGAGCAACCATTGACTACCATAGTAGGGAAAAAATACTATGGTATTGGTAATATGGTATATTATGGTTCCCTTGAATGTTTTTTGGTGAACCGGTGTAGAATGTAGTTAATGCATAATGGACTTTTATATATATATGATCATTAGTGATGAACACTTGCTGATAACAAGCATAATCACTTAACTACAAATTCCGTCAGCCACAGTTTTAGATGAAATCAACTGAAAATACATTAAATCTCTCTTATTACAAACCAGACTGACTTTATTTCTGTCAATTGTCTATAGTTCTTTTTGAGAATTAAGTTTTAGATGTTGATGTTTTATTGAAAACTCAAAACTCTTTGGTTAGCTCAATGTAAAGGGCTCTTATTTTTTTCTGCTAAAGTTCAGTCTAATGTTGCAGCCTACAAAAAATGTGTAGAGTGGTGCAGGTGTGACGTCCCTTTGTAGGCCATCCGGCAGTTTGCATCGCACTGGTTCTCTTGATACAAACCCAATAGGATTTTCCCATAGGCTTTTGGATTATCACTAAAAACAAGCTCTGTGATCAACACAAGTTTATGATACTTACACGATTTGTCCATCAAGGTAATTATCACAGATGAACACAACTTTTATGAATTTTGAAGTCTAAATGCAGAAGTAAAAGGCTAAAGGACCACAGTCGCTCGACTTCAACGTCACCATCACTAAGGGTCCAATAACTCTTACAGTTTTTATCTCAGAACATTTTCCCAGAGCGTTTGAGTTTAGAATAGTTTATACGAGCACGATTATGATCATAATGAGGCTCTAAAAGCGGACTGAGCTTACATCTTCGGCGTGATGATGTTTAATCTCCTCGACAAATTGTGTAGTCCCATTTAGCCACTTGTTAGCAACCGCCTTTTTCAAGACACGTAACAGAATCAAAAAATCACGAGTGGGGTAGCACTGATGTATTTTATGTTGTAGAATAAAACGTGAAAGTGTCTTCAGCTTGTGTTCACCACAGACCTTATTTCAGCCATTTAAACAAAACCCCATTCAAAAAACCCATTGACTTCGGGACGCGGGGACCGGAAGTGCTAAAATGCTAACTCGCTTCTGTGTTTTGGCCTACAAAGGGATGTCATACCTGCACCACACAGCTTTAAGACCTGTTATAATTGGCTATTCGTGTGTCATGTGGTGTGTCCATGACGTAATAATCTTGTGGAAAGTCACACAGATCTTTACATTCTGATTTCAAATGACCAAGATTGATCCCGATATCCATGATATGACTTTTAATAACAAATACAGTAATGCAACAGGTTTATAAGAACATCAACTGTAAAATTCAGCTTTGTGACAGTACTTCATCAGGTGTTTCTGCATTCTCGTGCTCTCAGCAGAAGTTGATATATTGTTTTTAAGTGATATACAGAACTGACCAACTTTATACCTTAATCTCTTTGTGTCCGAGTTATTTCTTTAATACCGACACTTATGTAAGGACTACAACACAGTACATTCAAAACAATTAAAAGAAGTGCAAATTAAATGAAGAACATTTAAGGAGCAGAAATCTATAAGATCGTTGAACATAATTTGTTACATTAGCAGCAAAACAAAAGCAGCAAGTAAAAACCATTAGGCCTACAAATGAAAACTTTTTTTCCACCACAAAATAAAAAAAAAGTTAAAGGGATAGTTCACCCCAAAAAAAAAAAATCAGCTCATGATTTACTCACCCTCAAGTCATCCTATGTGTGTATGACTTTCTTCATTCAGACGAATGCAATCAGAGTTATATTAAAACATGCATTATAATGGCAGCCCAAAATTTGAACCCCAAAAAGTGTATCCATCCATTATAAAAGTGCTCCACACACACGGCTCCGGGGCGTACATAAAGACCTGAAGCGAATTGATGGGTTCGTGTACGAAAAATATCCATATTTAAAACTTTATAAAATAAAATATCTAGCTTCAACTTACGAATGTCATATACACCTAGGATGGCTTGTGGGCGAGTAAATCCTGGGGTAATTTTCATTTTTCGGTGAACTATCCTTTTAATTGCGTGTCTATATCTCACACATCGAACTTTTTATTATTGCGTGGCGGAAACAAGTTTCCATAGTTAGGCTACAAGCACCTCAGAACAGTGATACACAAATTCAGCTTTAAACAAAAGCAGAAATCACATGATAGTTCATTCTGTCGCGTCGACGGGCGTGTCGTATCTTTAGTTGGCCTCGTGGAAACTGTGGGTTTGCTCCATCAGCGTTGGCGGGTTTCTGAAGCCCATGTTCTGTCCAGCGGTCTGTATAATACCATCTCTCTGGGTCAAATCATGCCTCCCTGACAACCAACAAGTGTGTTTTTTAATAACCTTACAGCATGTAGAAAAACGTTAGACGATCATTTTGAGTGAGGGAGGGTTTGCGCGTTTGTACCAGTCTGAGTGTAGATGCACCACAGCGCCCCCATCAGGAACAAACCCAACAAAAACGCCGCAAACACGACCACCAGCACAGGACCCTCGTCTGCTCCTGAACACAAACCACAGCGTCAAATATCACAAGAGCACGAGACATTTTATCTGTCTGTTATACTGCTATTTGTATTTACAGTATATTTTGTATTAATAGTTGTACTCTTGTTATTACGGGTTCAAGCGTGTAGCGCTGAAACCCTATTGTAATTGTTCGAATTTCAGAGGATCAGCATTCTCCCCTAAAAGTGATCGGGCAAACCAAACCATAAGTCATCACCAATTGCCCGCGAAAAATCTGGTAATTTTTTCTCGAAAAAAAACCTATACTTTTGTGAACTAGTCCTAGGTTTTTCGCCCTATTGGAATCTGTCAGGCTGTCAATATTTATCCCAAAAAAGTTGAAATTTCGATTCACATCCGTGATGGGACGGCAAAATGTTATCCCTCTTGAACGGAATGAGATATTTTACCAAACTTCGGTCTGTGGTCACATGAAAAAGGATGTGGCGACTGGCCACTTAAGTGGTGCTATAAAAAAAACACAAAAATGTCTATAGCTATGCAACAGTCAGTCCGATTGACTTGAAAACTGGCATGCGGTGTCTTTGTCCAAGTTGCCACGATTGTCTACGAGCACATTCACTTATCTCGAAAAACATGGCTGCCATCGGCCACTGAAGCTTGAGCAGGTCAATGGAGGCCGATCCTAACAAAACTCGCTGGGCATGTAAGGAATTCAAAAGAAATCGGACACTTGTTAATTTGCCCAAAATCAGACCGTCAAAACTATGGTTGCAATATAAATTGCTTATGCGGACCTACATTACCCCAGTCAAATCACTTAAATTTAAATCCCAACAGTTTAAAATGCAAACAAAAAATCGGTACCCTTTATCATTGTATATGGGAGTGTAATGAGATTCAAGGAAGGAGAATGTTCTTTCGATTGGTAAATTGACTGAAGAAAATGTCCCTCTCGCGTCCAAACTTTGTCTATTTCAAATATACCCAGTGAATTTGGAGATGAATGCAAGAAAGCTAGCCTGGATGCCAGATGAACTTAGCCCCGCCCACACAAAAGTTTACACGGGCAGTTCGGTCTGGACTTGATCCATAGAGAAGTAATTATGCCCGAACAGAAACTGTTCGGACCAATGAAATTGTCAGGGCGGGCTTTAGACGATGATGGACAGATGATAAACAGTAACGTAATCATCACGTCATCAAAGGCGCTTGGGTTGAATTTGTTCTAATCCTAAACGGAGAACTTGTTCGTATATGCATTCACCTTCACTATTTCTCTCAGAAATGATGATGGTGTTGGTAAGTACTCTGTGTATCCTTAAATTCTTTTTTTACAACACCGGCAAAGATCGTTTACACTCATCTTCTTCTTCTAACGTGACTTATTCCAGCGCGCACAGCAAAACTCGCCCAATTGCTACTCAAAACTAGCCAAAAACAAGCCCAATAGCTTTCCGGGTGGGGGGGTTCTCCGGGAAAAATGGCATTTGGGGGTAAAATATGTGTTATTTTGGCTGGACTGCCTGCTAAATTTCGCATTCATGGGTCTGTATATCACATAATTGGGGTCGCTTCAACCCGCGGACTTGGCAACACAGTGCAGTTGAGTTCTGTTGACATTTGACAACTAACGTTATGCGTCGCTCCGTTGCTCTGATTGGTTGTAGGTCTATCCAATTGAGGTCTTTCCTGGTTCGGTTTAAACACGCCCCATAATCACAGCCCAACGGAGCAGTATCAGACTCATATTCTGACTAGAATTGAGTATGACGACGTCAGGCTACAAGAAAGCACAAACTAATTGATTTTAGTTTGCTCCAGGAAAAGCGCGCTATTGCTTTAAAATGGAAGGAGACCCAAGGGCCCTCCCCTAACCAATGGTTTAAAGAAATGACCAGAAACCTTGCCTTGGAAAAAACTGACTTATGTAGGTAAGACTTTTACAAAATTTGGACTCCTTTTTTGCACTATTGTAACCATTACTAGATGATTGTATAAATCATATAGAAATATATAAAACAAAATGCCTTCTTATCCATGTGCTAAAAGCCTTAAGCTTGAACCCCTTTAATTGTATTTCTTCTAGTTACCAATAGCGGCAAATGAATCAGAAGTCTTGCACATTCACAGGACATTTACGCATTTGATGACTTGAAGAGGGAATTATTAGCCGAAAGGACTAATTATCGTACACTTTTTAACCCTTAAAGACCTGAAAAAAACTATCGTTCTTAAATGTTTAATAACTTTTAAACCGCTAATCCAATCTGTATGCTGTAAAATGCACCATAAAAAGCTTTTCAGAAGTATCACATTTCTCGCGATTGATTATTCAGAGGCTCCGTGGTCACCAAAATCTGCAGCATTGATTCGTCAAGGAAACGCATGTGGGTCGTTCCTCTGAGCCAAACAGAAACGATTGTTGATCATTAGTCCCACCCCCCTCCCTCATCAACTCAATAAACATAGCGTTTGGTCTTTTGAACCACGTTTCTTTGACACAACGTGAAAGTGGTTGTGTATTTGCGCATGCAAAGCACTCTCTCACAGAAGACAGCACACACAAGTCAGTATATTTCTCTATTTGTATGTAGTTTGTGTTTTACACCGTTTAAGTGTTCTGTTATTATACAACAATCTTTCTATTTACTTTAATCCCTGAACACATCTACATTGTCAGTAAATAAAATACACCTGTTTTCACTCAAAAGCGCTTAGAATAATATTATAATAAATGGTTATTACTTGCTGAGGGATTGTTACATGTAGACCAGATTTCATCTGGAAGTCTAAAACAACCAAGTCTAACTTTCTAAAGGAAACAATCCAAACTTCATGAAGTTCTGTTTGAGTTCACAGTAAAACATCACATTTTTGCTGCATTTTTTCTTAAAACTCTATTAATTTAATCCATTCTCAGACCAAATAAATGTAAAATTGGGACTTCAAATGAGCTAGATGGAAACTTAATGTTCTCTTGTTCAACCCTCTGGGGTTCTTCATTTATGGGACACACTCAGGACCTTCGGGCTGGATTAAGATAAAAAAGATTTAAGTAAAAATAAATGAAATATATTTTTGTTCAATAATATTTTTTCTTTTCTTTTTTGGTGTTTTGAGATAATTTTATGATTTATAATTAATATTTATGCAATAATTATGACCCATTTTTCCCATTGAATATAATAGAAAATGTATATATATAATTTATTTTTATTTTTATTAAAGCTGTATTTCATTTTAGAGTCAAGACTAGGCCTCATGAAAGCAATTTTTTAAATGAGATCGGTGCCATCCGGTGGACACATTGAGCATTTTTATCACACAATAGCACATTTTTACCACTATAGTGCATCTTACGTTTTATAAAAAAATTTAAAAAATCGTAGCTTTATCGGAATGGTCTGAAACTTGGTGACTTTATTGGTACTTGGTATACGAACACCCAAAAAAATGGGGACAGGATTTGAAAAATCTAAGAGGTCGTAAAAAAAATAGTCACACTCAGGACCTTCGGGTCAAAAATGACCCCCATAGGAAATGAATGGGAAATTAGCAAAAATATGAGAATACAGAGGTTTTTTTGAGCACACAATCTACAAATCAGCCAGGATGCAGAAAAAAGGACTCAACAATGAAGGGGTGAATCTCTAAAACATCAAGAGTGCAAAACAGACAAAAAAAAACACACACACACTTATACACACAAAAACACACACACACACACAAATGAACGCGTGCCATTCCAAAAGCTAATTGTGTTTTTTTGTGTGTGTGTATGTGAGTTTTTTTGTCTGTTTAGCACTCTTGATGTTTTAGAGATTCACCCCTTGACCCGAAGTACCCCAGGGGGGTAAAATTATACATGACACTTCAAAACAAAGAAAAGTAGAGCCAAGGCAGGTGCCCCAAAAGTGTTCTAGGTCTTCAAGGGTTAAAATACAGATTCTAAAAGGGTGTTTTGGCAGCAACGTCATTTAAAAAACATTTTTGGTTTCCCAAACAAATCCTTCTTAAAAGAACCATTTTTCTTAGTTTGAGGAAAATCAAATCTAACGAACCCGTTTCCAATATAAAGAACCTTTTGTGCGTTTGAAAGATTCCATGGATGTCAAAACTTGCTATGGAACGACAGATGCCAATACAGAACCTTATTTTAAGAGTGTAAGCAAACCGAATGAGGCAGGTGTAACGCACCGCTGTGTGTGGGAGTCTGTCTCGACATCTCAGCGAGTTTACCTGAAACACACACACACACACACAAATAGAACAAGCACAACATGTGTTAGTTAAGGAGGTAATGCAAATGTTTGTGTGAATGAAAGTTCAGTGTACAAACCAGCAGGGGGAGCCAGAAACCCAACAGGATACGTCACCAATACGGGCCGAGACAGATTTCTGTCCTCACACTGTACGAGAAAGACAAACATGTGTGAGATGTTTACTAGCATGATTTCAAGATTTCATTAGTGGTCATTACTGTACAGTATAATTCTGGTTCCATTCCATTCCTTTAGTTATTTTACATTTTAGGGTGCTCAAAGATATGTATCTCCGCAACAGACTTCTACCATTTGATGGTGTCATGTCCCATATAAAGTAATGACCTGTTGAGAAGCAGGTGTGTGTGTGAGAGCCGGTATCTGAGGCCCCTGTGCACAGATCCGAGTGACGGCCCCTGAGGGCCCCTCATCTGCCGCACACAGACGCAGCCGGCAATGCAGGAACTGAATGGAGTTATTATAGACCGGCTGCAGGACGAAACTGAAGCGCAGCGTGTTCGCGCTCTCGCGTTCATCTTCCCTTCTCCTCCGTCTGCGTTCCTCAGGCTTCCTGGCTCTGAATCTGTCGGGTCTCTTGTCTTTAATCCGTCGCGGTCTCTCGTCGCCGCTGCGGCCCCCTGTCTGTCCCCAGCGAGGGAGTGGCCGTCTTCTGTCGTTTTTCCTGTCAGCCTTCTCGTCCTCCTCATCTGCATCGCTCTCTTCTTGTTCACTCCCTGGGCTGTCTGTTGCTTCCTGGGATTCTCTGTCGGGAAGTGTGAAGGAGGGGTCGGACGGGCAGGAATCTTTGATGATGGACCAGCCGCTGTGAGCCTGTGGATCTGAGAGAGGAGAAACCAGACACGACTGGAGCTCCACAGCCTCCGCAGCACCAGAACCCACTGAGATCTGACAGAGAGGACAAAGAAATCAATCAGTGCACCCTATAAACCACCCGGAACACCCTAGCAACCACATAGCAACACCCTATACACCACCATCTGTAAATATGTTTTACTCTTTACTATTCTTAATTACTAATATTGTACATATTGTAACTTATCTAACCATAATTTATATTATTTTTGTTGAATTCTTGTTGCTACACTGCAAAAAATGCTTTTCTTACTTAGTATTTTTGTCTTGTTTTCAGTCCAAATATCAAAAAAATCTTACATTAAGAAGCATTTACTAGACAAGCAAAAGTTGAAGGACAACTCCGGTGAAAAATGAACCTAAGGGTAATTAACACATGGTTACAGAGTAGATCGTTCTCTGGGATGCGTTTTCATGAAAATCGAATGTAAAGAGTTTTATCTCTAAAAACAGATTATCTTATAACGCAAGTCCCACCATACAACATGACTTCACCATCCAGTTAGGTACATCCTTGATTTCCCCATCAAAGTCAGTCAGAAATCTTGGAGTAACATTTGATGACCAGCTGTCCTTCAGAGAACACATTTCTAAGACAGCTCGCTCATGCCGGTTTGCGCTCCACAACATCAGGAAGATTAGACCGTTCCTAACAGAGCATGCAACACAGCTTCTTGTCTAGGCCCTGGTTATTTCTAGACTTGACTACTGCAATGCGCTTCTGGTTGGACTCCCCTCTTGTGCGATCCAAACACTTCGAATGATCCAGAATGCAGCAGCACGCCTTGTCTTCAACGAGCCCAAAAGGACCCACGTCACACCTCTCTTCATCTCCCTGCACTGGCTACCACTCGCTGCTCGCATCAAGTTTAAGGCGCTGACGCTTGCATACAGAGCCACCACGCGCTCCGCTCCTGCTTACTTTGACTCCATTCTACAAATCCACACCCCCACCAGAAGCCTTCGCTCAGCAAAGGAACGACGGCTTGTGGTACCATCACAGAGGGGGAAAAAATCCCTTTCCAGAACATTCTCATTCAACGTTCCCAGCTGGTGGAACGATCTTCCCAACACCATCCGAAACGCAGAATCATTGACATCATTCAAAAGTCAACTTAAAACTCAGCTCTTCCGCGAGCACCTAATCTCCTAATCTTCCTTCTTCCCTCCCTACTCTAGCTTGTGCTACTCTGAGCAATGTACAAGGTCTCAGGATTTCAGGCTCTTATTGTGCTTCTCGACTCTCCATGACCAATCGCTTCATGTACCCCCAAGTTGTAAGTCGCTTTGGATAAAAGCGTCTGCTAAATGCATATTGTCGAGACTGTTTTCCAAGATGGGATACAGTTTTCCTGTCAGTATACGTGTAATGTACTGTCTTTATAAAGTATTCGGTTTGCATGTAGGGACTCTCATTATGCTACCGTGTTAGTGTGAGGTTATTTTGAGTCTTGTTAGTGGTATTAACTAGCGATTTAATTTTACTTATTTTATGCCCCATATACTAGCGTTATAAGCTAATCTGTTTTTAGAGATAAAACTCTTTACATTCGTGAAAACGCATCCCAGAGAACAATTTACTCGATCTACTCGAGCGAGATGATCCACCAGATCCACCAGCGAGATGGTGGTCAAGTGGGTTAAATCATGGAACTGATATGCAGAAGGTTGCTGGTTCGATCCCAGCGGTCACCACCAGTGTGTCCTTGAGCAAGGCACTTTACTCCATGTTGCTCCAGGGGGATTGTCCCTGTAATAAGGGCACCACTGTAAGTCGCTTTGGATAAAGCGTCTGCCAAATGCATAAATGTACTCGGTAACCATGTGTTAATTACCCCTAGGTTCATTTTTCACCGGAGTTGTCCTTTAAGGGAGTTTTTGCTTAAAATAAGCAAAATAATCTGCCAATGGGGTAAACAAAATAATCTTGTTTTCTGTTTGAATTAAGATTATTTTGCTTACCCCATTGGCAGATTATTTTGCTTATTTTAAGCAAAAACTCCCTTAATTTTGAGTTATTTTCCCCCAAAACAAGACAAAAACTTTTGCTTGTTTAGTAAATGCTTCTTAATGTAAGATTTTTTAGATATTTGGACTGAAAACAAGACAAAAATACTAAGTAAGAATATAATTTTTTGCAGTGTAGGTGTTGGTTGTCTGCAAGCTTAGCCGACTCTGAACTTTTATTAATGATTTGTTGGCATTATTTGTATGTTATTATTTGACTATTTGAGTTTTTTCATATAAACTCAGCTGCACAGCAACAGTGGTTATTCCACAGGGAATATTTGCAGTTGTCCACTGGTGGCCTTCATTCACATATACACATATTCACATGAAAGTCTGTGGTCCTTGAGCTGCTTTAATCATGTTATCGACTCCAGCGCCATCTATCATCAGCTCTGACCTTCCCGAGGCGCCGGCCGCAGCCGACCGCACTGACCTGCACGTAGAGCCGCTCGTGCGCGCTGATCACGCAGGGCCCCACGGTTCTCTTCTCATAGGCCTCAGTCACGAACAGCTCCATGGACAGCAGCGGAGCCGCACGGGCTCTCGCCACCCAGGGAGGAGCCGCCGCCGGACTGAGACGCAGCGCTTCCTCGGGCTGGACGGAGGGAATCTCATCTGCTGGACTCACATGAGTGGACAGAGACGAATCACAGCTGATCTGAGCAGAAACAGACCGAGACACACATTTAGAGCAGCAAATCAAAACCAAACTGGTAAACAAAACTTGAAAGAAAAGCGAGGACTGATCAAAAGTGACAGGGAAGACTTTAATGTCACAAACACTATAAAAGTTTCTTCCTGTGAATTTTTGTCTTGTTTTCCAGTATACATATCTAAGTATTCTTGAATCAACATACATTTACTTAAAAAGCTAAATGACATAAGATATTTAGTCTTGTTTTCCAAAAAAAAAAAAATCTATTAACAAATATCTGAGCCCAAATAAAGCAAACACTGATCTCCATAATGGTGACCTATATTGCTTCTGCTTGTTAAAGGTGCACTATGTAACATTTTTGCAGTAAAATATCCAAACACCACAAGGCCAATGTTATATATTTTGTTCATTTGAGTACTTACAATATCCCAAATGTTTCCAACTATTTGTAAATCGTAGGAAAATTTCTATTTTAACCAAGGAACCGGGATGTGTGAGGGAATCATATCTGCATATCATATCTGCGTTCCCCTCGGTTTCCGGTTTTATTCTGCAGAAACACTTTACGTACCATATTGTGATTACCGAAAACCAGGAAACTCGGCCCGGCAATGAGATACTCAAATGATACTCGAAGTTTACTCAAAGATTCCTTATTAATTTCAATACATTTAAAGTATACCCCCTTTGTATGGATAGAAAATTGTTATATCAGGGCCAGGACAGGACTTGAAAACAGGACATGTCCTGGGAAAACAGGAAGTTTGGTCACCCTAACTTTACTCTTACTACAGTGTGCAACAAGTGTCATAGCAACGCACAGAGTAATGCCATAACATCATTTTCAACACACTCAGATGTGTCTAATATGATAAACAGAGCGGCGTTACCTCATACTCATGACCAGAAAAGCGGAAATGTCGCCGGCGACTGTGTCATAATAAAAGTCCCGCTGCTCGCGAGGCGTGTGTTGCGTTCATCTTATTAACAATCACTCCAGCGGTTCCTCAGCTCCACGACTCTCGTCCTGCTCTGCTTCAGACTACAGTAACGTTAATAATCACATCCATCAACATGATTTCTGCCCGAGTCCTATCCCGATTCTTTCCCATAGGCTGTGAGGTTAAGACCACATGTCCCAAGATTCTGCACTCAAACGTGCCGTCATCAAACTACGCCTTTGTCTAGCGGACGGAAAAGCTACATAGTGCACCTTTAATGGCAGGTGTTCAGGTCAATCATCACTCAATTAATCAATTATCTCATTAACTTTAACACTGCTTTAGAGTTACTTTTAACACTCTTGTGTGTGGCCTCAAATAAACTTTAATTTAACACTGGAGTTTTTGCTGTGTAATGTTACAAATCAGTCAATTATGACACAGTTCATAGTTTGAATGCTCCCCATTTAGTGCACTAGGGTTTAAAACACACTCACATGAACGGCCAGTGGACTCGTCTCATCCAAACCCTCCCAGTCCGTCTCATTGTTCCAACCCTCCGATGACTTTTGTTTCCACAGGAACACCTTAAAAACACAATTAAAGAATAAGTAATGCACCATTCTTGCCTTTTTCTTTTGAAGATGTTCCCATCTCCAAACCTGATAATGCTTTGCTCTGCTGGATTCGGTTCAGTGTGACCCGGGTCATCTGTTTTTGGTGTGTGATTATGCCTTTATATACAACCACACAAACAAACAGTGACAGCAAGATTGCCTGACCCAGGTCAGATTTAATTGTCACACTACAGAAATAATCATATGCTATTTTATGGTCATTTTATGGATCTTGACAAATCAGAAGTCACTATGAACTGACGCTGTATTATACTGAATTACAGATGTTCTGTTGTATAACAGAATTTTATGCTGAAAACAATTGAATTACCTCAGCTATATGGATATTACCATCATATAATCATATTTAATTATAATTATGTTTAATAATGTCTCTCTCTCTCTCTCTCACCGTGTTTGTGTAATGAACTCTTCCATTCGCTCCATCCATTTCTCCCTCCGTCCCGCAGGAAATGACTGGGAAAACCAACAGGAAATGGCTTCCGTTAAATTCGGCCTTGCAGTCACGATCTCGCAGGGTCACTGTCATCACAGGCGAAATCTGTGTGTGTTCAAACAATCCAATCGATAAAAGATCTTTAAGCTGCATTTATTTGATGAAAAAAATACAGTAAAAACAATGAAATATTATTACAAGTTAAAATAGCTGTTTTTAGTTTTCAGCATCATTACTCCAGTCAGAAATCATTCTGATATGATTAGTATATGATATAGGTCATATACTTTTTTGATGAATATTAAGTTCAAAAGGACAGCATTTATTTGAAATAGAAATCTATAAATTATAATGTCTTTAATGTGGAAGTTTGTTCCGCCACGGAATAAAACATAAAATAAAAAAGGTAATTTACTTTTTTTAGAATTTGCAGATTCAAACTATATCTGCGGACCCAAGAATAGACTTTTGTCCACATATTTAATAAAGTAAAATGGTAAATATCCTCCTGGGACCCAGAAAAAAAAAGTTTTTTGAATTTAGTATTTTTTTATGTCATTACATTGTTTAGAAGAAACAAATGAAAATTATATTCATATGTTATGATATGTCCTCTGTAGTTGACAGTTGTTAAAAAAATTAAATGACATGAAATTGTATCTCTAGGCAAAAACAATGGGATTTATTTTTAATTCACCAATCAATTTTTAGGTTTCAGGGTTTTTTTAAACAAACTTTATTTAAAGATGATTCTGAACTATGTTATGAAAGATATAATGAAATGCATTCATATACCATTTTACTTTATTAAATATGTGGGTAAAATGACAATACTTGGATTTTCCCATTCAATACAATGCATCTATTCACTGCATCTAATTTGCATATTAATGTGTTCTTGGTGCAACATGTAATGAGAATAGAAGTGCAATAATGGGAGGAAAAATTGGCAACATTTTCATAATAATATCTAATATTTCATAGGAATATTGATGTGTAATTTCTTTCCCTGTTCACTTGTTATGTCTCCAGAATGCCTGATAAACATGATTTGGCGTCCTCTACAGTGGACATTTATGAAATCAATGCCCTGTTTTGTTACAGAAAGTCATATTTTGATTAGAAACCCCATAACATTTTCCTGAGATGTTGATTTATAACAAACAATTTGAAAATTAATCAGATTTAAATTATAATTAAAAAATATGATCATATTTCTATAAGAGTGCTAAACATTAATGTCAGCCGTTTTTAAAGAGCAAGAAGAAGCTGTTGTCCTGGTGAAACCTCCAAACATGTGTATCCCTGCAAAGCCCCGGATGTGCTCTTTACAGGACATCCAGACTGAGACATGTGACATGTATGATATCAGAGAAATTCACTAAAATATCATGTCCACTAAAGTGGACAAAAGTCTGTTCTTGGGTCCCAGGAGGATATGAATGCATATTCATATGGAAACAACAACCAAAAAAACGGAATAAAAAAAGAGAATAGCAAGATATAAACTTGTCAGAATTGTGAGATAAAAAGTCGCAATTTCCTTTTTTCTTTATTCAATGGCAGAAACCGGCTTTCGTAGTTTACGGTCACGTTTGATCAATATAATGCATCCTTGAAGAATGAAAGTTAAAAAAATATATATTACTGACCTCAAATAGTTTACACATGTTTTGTGGCACTAGTACTTTTATAAGCATAAATAAAGAAAGAATATTTTCAGGCAGTGTGCTGGTTACCTGTAGCATTTGCGTATCCACGGTAACAGAAAGAGCTCCGCCCTCACACTCCCAGCTGAGCGCCTCTCTGCTTCTGTCCGTCATGATGACGTGGTCCGGCTGCCGCTCGTCTGAAGGCCTCACCTCGGAGCCTGAGCGGCACAAAAAAGGCTCACTGAGCGACCTGGCTGTCTACACAGGCAGCTGAGTACTTTTTAAAAAACAGTATGTGAAAGCATTCGCAATACGTGATGATAAAACCGATGTTTAAAACAGTAGTATGCGACATTGATGTCACATGAGCTCATTATGTTGTGTCAGTTATTTGGCATTTGAGCATGATTTTTTTCTAGGAACTTGATATGAGTCGGAAGAAAAATGCTGGTTCATGCATCACACCGGAAATAAAAGATCAAATTAAAGATATCTCAGGTCAGGAGGGATAGAAATGTAGATAATAGACATCACTATACATCTGCAGTTGATTATATTAAGAATTGCAACAAAAAAAAGAGTTTTCTGAAATGTTTAAATATGCAAATGAGGCATTGTCTAATTACATATGTGCCAGTCTCTCCAGAAAAACGTGATTATGCGATCGCATGATTTAATGCATAATCAGCCAAAGTCCACATATTTATGCGGGGGCTGCATTTTTTCAAATACGCCGCACTTTCGCCGCATAAATTGCCTATTTCCGCGTGCAAAATATGCGAGGCTAGCATGATTTCATAATCCCCGCATTTTCGTTGCAAAAAAGTCATATATATATTAGCAGAAAGTTGACAAATGTTCATTTACTTCACACAAGAGCCGCCATTTCCCCCTGTTGCCATGGGAACGTTTTGAAGTGACGTAATTACCCGACGCGAACGTCATTGAAAATCTGCAAACCCCGCGGAGAAACATAGATATCGGTGAAACCATGATGAAGCGCAAACTCCCATTTGCCAACAAAAATTACAGCATTACAGTTTCCCGGTGTGTTGACCAATTTCAGAACACAGCATCATGAAGCTTTGAAGCGTTATGAATCAGTGAGTCGATTCAGCGGTTCAGAGCGTTATGAATCAGTGAGTCGATTCAGCGGTTTGAAGCGTTATGAATCAGTGAGTCGATTCAGCGGTTCAAAGCATTATGAATCGGTGAGTCGATTCAGCGGTTTGAAGCGTTATGAATCAGTGAGTCGATTCAGCGGTTTGAAGCGTTATGAATCAGTGAGTCGATTCAGCGGTTCAAAGCGTTATGAATCAGTGAGTCGATTCAGCGGTTCAAAGCGTTATGAATCAGTGAGTCGATTCAGCGGTTCAAAGCGTTATGAATCAGTGAGTCGATTCAGCGGTTTGAAGTGTTATGAATCAGTGAGTCGATTCAGCGGTTTGAAGCATTATGAATCAGCGGTTTGAAGCGTTGTGAATCAGTGAGTCGATTCAGAGGTTTGAAGCATTATGAATCAGTGAGTCGATTCATCGGTTTGAAGCATTATGAATCAGCGGTTTGAAGCGTTATGAATCAGTGAGTCGATTCAGCGGTTTGAAGCATTATGAATCAGTGAGTCGATTCAGCTGTTTGAAGCGTTATGAATCAGTGAGTCGATTCAGCGGTTCAAAGCGGTATGAATCAGCGAGTCGATTCAGTGGTTCAAAGCGTTATGAATCAGAGAGTTGATTCAGCGGTTCAAAGCGTTATGAATCAGTGAGTCGATTCAGCGGTTCGGATCGCCAACGTCACGTATTTCAGCAGTTTGACACACGATCCGAATCATGAATCGACTCACTGATTCATAACGCTTCGAAGCTTCATGATGCTGTTTGTTTTTAAATCGGTCATCACTATATAATTCTTTATTTAGGTTTTAGCACAAAAATTATTCTGGTCGCTTCATAAAGTTATTGTAGAACCAGCACTGTAGTGAGATGGACTTTGTAACGACGTCTTTAGTGCTTTTGTGGGTCTTGAGAGTGTACATTGAGCCAATGGACGCCTTTCTGAGCCATCGGATTTCAACTAAAATATCTTTATTTGTGTCTGAAGATGAACGGAGGTCTTACGGGTGTCCAGCGACATGAGGGGACGTCATTAATGACAGAATTTAAATTTTTGGGTGAACTATCCCTTTAAGAGATTGCACTCTGTGCATTGGAAGCACTCAAATGTCTGTTTTGTAAAGCTACCTCTGTAAAACAGGAAGATATTTATTCATTTTTCAGAAGTTGTAGCATATTCCTTTTGTAAAGCTACAGAACTTGTTTGACTCAATGTTTTGTAAATTTGAGCCGTGTGTTTATTAAGGTCTTCAATAAAACAAGATGAGAACTTAAATATTCCCAGCACTTTCTGTGATGTAGTGCTTTTTTTCTCTTTCTCATCAAACCGCAGTTTTGGCAAGTTCCCGCAATTTCATCGCATAAAATTGCATAAATATCCGCATTTTCCATCGCATTTTTTAAGAAAACGTGCCGCATAATCAAGGATTTTTGCCCGCAACAATCACAAAAAAAAGCCGCATTTTTCTGGAAGGACTGATGTGCTAATTTGCACACATTTCCAGAAGATGAATCTGAACATTGGATAGAGCCAGGATCAAAATTCTTGTTTGATTTCGTCGACACATTAGAGTTAAAGGTTTTTGGCGAGGGGATTTTGAATATCTCTTTTTATCACTCCATAAATCAGAAAATACTGTCAACAGACAAAAAAAAAACACATTTTCGTCATGTTTTTAGGAATAAACTGTTATATAAATGAGTGTGAATGATATATGAACAAACCCAACAGTAAAAACCTTCAGAGTATAGATGGGAATAAAACTGTAAGTTTGTGTGTGTGTAAGTGATGCTGAAGTGGAGGAAAAACTCTTTAAAGATGCGTACTGTAATGGAAATCTACAGACGCAAATACATCAAATCTATTAAAAGTGTATTTTGGATGCTTTCACTTTAGTCTGAAACAACACGTTATGAAAAGCCAAATAGCACAAAATCTCAAAATTGACCAGTGCACGAAACACTAATGGTTGTGCTTTAATGCATGTTCATATGTTGCACACATTAAAAAATGTCACTTTTTCCAACCTTCTCTTAACTTGATCACGAAGCGATTGGCCAGATCAGCCTCGGTGTATGAGGTCACTTTGGGAAAGCCGTTCTGATGAGCCCATTCTAGAAGGTCGGGGGTGCTGTGGAGGTCAGGGGTCACAGTACTGGTCATGCGGAGGTCGGGGGCTTGAGTTCTGTACGGTAGACTGACGCTGTTGGACGACTGAAAGAGACACAGCTTAAGAAAGTGTTTGGGAAAGCGCAGCGGTTAGAAATACAGACTGATGAAGCTCTGCCTTACATAGACCCTGATGTGACCTCTGACCTCTGGAGCCACCAAAGCCCAGTTGACTGAAACCGCACTGCTGAGGATTAGAGCAATCCTGTGGTAACCTGAGCGAGCCACCGGGGGCAGCAGAGAGACGGACACCTCCACCTGCAAAGAGCTGAGACACACATGCCTTTACTTTCAGGATTTCTCATGGTGTCAGTTGTGACAGAGGATCATTGAGAGCTGTTATGATGGAGCCCTGGTAGAGAATCAAAAGGGTTTTAAATGGAGAAAAATGAAGCTTGCTTTTTCAAATGAATAGAAATGCAATGCATTATTTGGATTATTATTATAAAACAATTATTGTATTATTGTTGTCGTTTTTATGTATGCCTTTTATTGTCCTTACAGTGTATACCCTTATATCATTTGAATACATTTATCCACATTAATACATTTTTATTTCTTACTTTTTATTGTTATTTATTTATTTATTATGTACCTAACTTATGTAATCTTACATGAAATGTGTATATATTTGATGTGTTAATTATATAACATAAGTCAATTTATTTGACTTATTAAGTACCATCCTGTTAAAATTGTTATATTATTATTATGATTTATATTAATTATTTTATTAAAACATTTTTTTATTATTAATGTCCTTTTTATATATGCCTCTTAATTTCCTTTAGTGTATACCTTTATTTATTTATTTTAAATTAATTTATCAACTACTTCCAATTGTATTTCTTACTTCTTATTGTCGTTTTTTTATTTCTTATGTATGACTATTTTTTAATTGATGTTGTTTAACATATTTTTACATATACATTTTAAATAATAAATGTACATAAAATGTTTTGTGTAAAAAATACATAAAATATGTTTTATGTAAATTATGTAAAGCATCTTTATGTATGAAATGTGTTATATTATTATTGTTATTTTATATATTTTTTCAGTAATGTTCTTTTTCATCGAGGCATGGACTCCTCTAGACCCCTGAAGGTGTGCTGTGGTATCTGGCACCAAGATGTTAGCAGCAGATCCTTTAAGTCCTGTAAGTTGCGAGGCGGGGCCTCCATGGATCGGACTTGTTTGTTCAGCTCATCCCACAGATGCTCGATTGGATTGAGATCTGGGGAATTTGGAGGCCGAGTCAACGCCTCAAACTCGTTGTTGTGCTCCTCAAACTATTCCTGAACCATTTTTGCTTTGTGGCGGTGCATTATCTGCTGAAAGAGCCACAGCCACCAGGGAATACCGTTTCCATGAAAGGCTGGACATGGTCTCAGCAATGCTTAGGTAGGACCCAAGGTTTCCCAGCAGAACATTGCCCAAACATCACTCCCTCCGCCGCCACGCCTTCTTCCCATAGTGCACCTGGTGCCATGTGTTCCCCAGGTAAGAGACGCACACGCACTCGGCCATCCACGTGATTCATCAGACCAGGCCACCTTCTTCCATTGCTCCGTGGTCCAGTTCTGATGCTCACGTGCCACTGTTGGTGCTTTGGGCGGTGGACAGGGGTCAGCATGGGCACTGGTCAGCGGCTGTGCCGCCCCATACACAACAAACTGAGATGCCCTGTGTATTCTGAGCCCTTTCTATCAGAACCAGCATTAACTTCTTGAGCAGTTTGAGCTCCAGTAGCTCGTCTGTTTGCCTTCGCTCTGTTTGCCTTCGCTTAGCCTCGGCCGCCCATGACCCTGTGGCCGGTTCTCCACTGGTCCTTCCTTGGAGCACTTTTGATAGAGACTGACCACTGCAGACCGGGAACACCCCACAGGAGCTGCAGTTTTGGAGATGCTCTGACCCAGTCGTCTAGCCTTCACAATCTGGCCCTCGTCAAACTCGCTCAAATCCTTACGCTTGCCCATTTTTCCTGCTTCTAACACATCAACCAGCAAAATGTTCACTTGCTGCCTAATATATCCCACCCACTAACAGAGATCATCAGTGTTATTCACTTCACCTGTTCAAATTCACACCTTCAAAATGCTTGTATATATATATATAATTTAATTGAATTAAAAAATATTTCATTATATATATATTATTATTGTTGTCCATTTTATCAGTGTTCCCCTTTATTCGTTATATATATTATTTGATACATTTAACATTAAAGAATCTGTCATTATGAACTCTTTTAGTTTCTGCTTCTCATGTCAGGTTTGAGAGCTGAACTCACCCGCACAGGGCGGAGCCCGATGACCACAGCCGGATGATGTGGACCTCCATCTCCGCGGGCTGGTCTGACGGCGTGCAGCCGTGAATGTCCTGCTCCTGAATCTCTGAGGCCAGATAGTTCTGCGACAGGAAGAGAGATCGCAGGCGGCACTCGCTCGGCATGCTGGGATCTGCAGACGGATTGGGAACTGCATCAGGATGAATAACATCACAAAGTATCATCCTGCAGGTCTGTGTTCGTTCTCACCCTCTCCCAGTCGAAGGTAAACGTGGTTCGCGCGTACAGTGTGCGTGAGCGACGAGATGGTGGCGTGTCTCTGGAGAATCCAGCGGAGCAGAACTCGAGGCCGCCACGGCAGAGACGGGACCTGCGTCACGCGGATGGACATGCCCGAAGACTCGGCTGTGGAGTTGAGAGACACCTAGGACAGCAGGTGAACACACAGTGTTGGGAAAAAGTAATCCGGGACAATATAGTTACTCCCTAAAAAAGTAACTAACTGCGGTACTTAGTTACTTTTTATGTAAAGTAATGTGTACTTTTGCGTAACTGTTTCTCACCTGGGCTAGGCTTGTTTGTTTTTTAATAACAGAAAAATTTCTATTTTTGGGAAATGTAAACGCCCTTTCACATTAAAATTGAAATGAATAAGCCTCATGGTGCGTTCACACCGGACGCGAATGACGCGGATAAATCACGCTATTCGCGCAAAGTTGGACGCTTGAACATTTTGAGTTTACTCGCTCCATTCGCGAGTGACATTCACTTCACAACAGACGCAAATCCGCGTCATGGGCGGGGCTTCTGCCAGCCGGCGCGTCTCGTTGTGAAATGGCTGACATGGGCTGTGTTTACACGTCTTTTTTGTTAAAATCTACTGTTAAAGGATTAGTTCACTTTTAAATAAACTTTTGCTGATCATTTACTCACCCCCATGCCATCCAAGATGTCCATGTCTTTCTTTCTGCAGTCGAAAAGAAATGAAGGTTTTGGATGAAAACAGTCCTTGGAAGGATGTCCTGTCACTTTATCCACTACAGTAAAAGACCTGGGTGTTATATTAGACCGCAACCTGACATTCGAAAATCATATTTCATATGTTACACGAACTGCATTTTTTTTTCACCTTAGAAACATTGCTAAGCTACGTAACATGCTATCTATTCCTGATGCAGAAAAGTTAGTTCGTGCATTCATGACCTCGAGATTAGATTACTGTAATGCTTTATTAGCTGGTTGTCCTGCATCCTCAATAAACAAACTACAGTTAGTCCAAAACGCAGCTGCTAGAGTTCTTACTAGGTCAAGAAAATATGATCATATAACACCAATTTTATCATCTCTACACTGGTTCCGTATCAATTACAAAGTACTGACCTATAAAGCCCTAAATGGTTTAGCTCCAGTGTATCTAACGGATCTTCTATCGCCCTACAATCCATCGCGCTCTTTAAGGTCTCTAAACTCTAGGCTTCTGGTCATTCCTAAGATATCTAAGTCCACTAAAGGAGGGAGGGCTTTTTCACATTTGACTCCTAAACTCTGGAATAGTCTTCCTGATATTGTCCGAGGTTCAGACTCGCTGTCCCAGTTTAAAACTAGATTAAAGACGCATCTCTTTAGCCAAGCATTCACATTATAATTACCTTTTATACTACAGTTAAATCGGAACAAAAGCATTAATATAATATTCTGAACAGCAGCTATGCTAATTATTTCCCATCTGCTTTTCTGTTGTTATCTCGGGACACTAGTCCCGAGGTAAATAGTTCGTCAGCTCCAGTTTGTATCCAGCCTCTCATGGAGACTTCGGATGCCCCAACATCTGTGATGAGACGACTCCACGCCTGTGAAGAGACGACTCAACGCCAGCGTTGTTATGGCCTAAATTAATACACGATTGATTAACTTTTTCGAACATTATTCTTTAACATTGTCTTTCTAACATTTTTACTGTTCATCTATGAAATGCACTTTCTGTAAAGCTGCTTTGAAACAATGTGCATTGTGAAAAGCGCTATACAAATAAATTTGAATTGAATTGAATTGATTGTTCTCCATATAATGGACTTCAATGGGGACCAAACGGTTCAAGGTCCAAATGACAGTTTCAGTGCAGCTTCAAAGGGCTTTAAACGACACCCGACGATGAATAAGGGTCTTAACTAGCCAAACGATCAGTTTCTGTGAGAAACCGAGCAGTATTTATGCTATTATTTGACCTCTTATCAGACGAACGTGATCATCTCTGAGCTCCGCCATAACTTCCGCTAAGTGAGGTCAAAATATGAGCGTGGTCATAGATGTATACGTAGATGCCTCATTAGCGCTTGCACGGATCAGTAGAATGAGGAATCTACGATCGATACATCTATGCATTTATTTTCGACTGCAGAAAGAAAGACATGGACATCTTGGATGGCACGGGGGTGAGTAAAGTATCAGCACAAGTTTATTTAAAAGTGAACTAATCCTTTAATGTGTGAAAAAACGTAGTTTTAAGACTTTTTCAGGTGATAATGTAGTGGTTTAAACTCAAATCTGTGGTTTGTTTATAAAGAGAGCGCCTATTTAAACATTTGATCTGGCGTTTTTGGAGTTGTGAGCTCCAGTGGATCAGCGGCGCTCAGCGCTCATTAACCCCGGCGAGAGCAGCCTTTCCTCGGCCAGTCCTTCAGCCGCTGGCTCTGATGTCTCTGTGGTGTTGTAATATTCACGTAAACTGAATATTTATGACATTTCTCTCTGGCACGACAGCAGGTTGCTTCGGGTTACTGGCTTGGCGCCAGTTGTATGTAACAAGTGAATACGGCTGCACATTGTCGAGTAAAGGCTTCAAGTTTGTTCGGTACTCGTTGTACGTTTCCTTATTTAAGTTTGCACGCCCTGTGCAACATATCAAACAATCAGAGAACAAGACAGGCGTCTCGAGCTATAATTCGGCTTGTGTAGATGTAACAGCCGATCTTTGGTCTCATGGATCTATAATTTGTTCCCTGGCAAATCGTTTAGGCTGAGGGCAAAGTGAAGTTTCATTACTTTTTTATTTTTAGGCTATAACTTTACGTTACCGTTGTAGCCGACTAGCGCTGACTTTGAATGTTTAACTGAATTGTTTGCTTTATTTAATGTATAGCTTCTTATACCTTTTACTTATTAGGCACAACCTAACGCGGGGTTAGTTGTAACACGCATGTTTTAACCCTTTCCACACATGCCAGAATGACGAAGCTTAGTGTATTTACTAGTTGCCATATCAACATTATTTAGAGAAAAAATAGCGCCAAAATTAAAAAATCTCTGGAAGATATTACTGAACATGTATTTAACCATAGCAAAACTAAATTTCCTACTTAAGTTTAGTTTTCATCTCTGTTTTTTGTGTTTACTTAAAACAAGGCAAATCTGATATTATTGTAATGTTATATCTGTTATTTATCAGTTGAGATGTTCTTTAATGCGGATCTAACAGCAGAAGACACAAGCCGCGGTTTACATCCCAGTTGTGCAGATGGGGTGTGTGTTAACACATGAGCCCCTATTAGAAATATGACATTATATTCTATACTTTTATCAATTCTTTTGAGAAACCATGAGAAAAGGGTGAATCGTGACTGAGAGTTAATGTTCAGATATTATTATTATGTTTTGAACTCTGCTGTATAGCTGTATTTAGCGATGTTTGTAGTCTCAAAAATGCTTATATTTTTAATGATTCAAAAATGCCATTATTTTATTTTAAAAAGTTAATAATTGTATTTTGTTGACAAAATATTTTAGTTTGCCTTGTATATTTTTTTGATTATATCAGAGAACATTTTAATCTGTTATTTGGTCATGTTACATTTTGCCCCATCACATGTTACAATGAACCCCACCTATGGGGCATGTTGTCACATTTCACTTCCATTCTTTCGGGGTAAATCAAGAAAAAAGTATACACTGTATTAATGAAACAAAGCCACATAATTGTCCTAGACATGTGTGCAATTAATGTGGGAAACAATAAATACTCTGAACCCCAAGTGGATTTACACAAACGGAGAAAGTCTAACAGCGTTAGGTTGTGCCCCGCTCTCCCCTACTTTTGTATTATTGATCAAACATAAACTTGCATTTAACAAAAAGAGACATGTCATTTAATGTTATCACAGTGATATCATATGCACACTTGTCTGAACCAGATATTAATATATGATTTCTCCTCATTGTTGTCACTACTAGAACAAGCTCCTGATTGGTTAAGTTCAGATTTTTCAACTCGCGCTGCCTCATTCGCGCGAATCGCTCTGCAGAATATCTATTTGCGTCTTTGCATTGACTTAACATGTAAATCACTCGCGCGAATCGCGTCATTCGCGTCCGGTGTGAACGCACCATCAGGCTAAAGGAAATGCAAATTCACGTCTGTACAGTAGAGGGCGCAGTCCATCAAGTTCTCGAAACAGAATAAAAAAAAAAGTAATAATAAAGAGTACAAATTTTAATACAAATAGCATAAATAATACATAGTATTAGTTATAAATATTAATACTTGATATTAATCAAGTAAATCAAACACACCTGCACCATTACGTTGATGTTGGGCGGCAGTCCCTCGTTTTCTAACACCCAACGCACGGCATGCTGGGAGCTCAGCATCAGAATCACTGGACGGTTGACGGGCCGAGAGAGGGTCAAAGGTCTCAACACCACTGTCACCTGTGGACAGGACACCTCAGTGGGATGTGTGCACAACGGCAAGACCAGTGAGCGGACAGACGTCTTTTACCTGTTTCTTGGAGGCTTTGCCTACTGAAATCACATGGGTCTCTTTAGCTCCGCCCTCTCTGGCCGCACAGCCCGTTCCCGCCTCGAAGCGCTCCAGTTGAGCCTGCACGGGATGCAGCGCCCCCACAGGCCACATGGAGCACTGCAGCTCCCTGCTGGACACTGACACACACAGATCACTGGATCAATTCTAGATTCATTTATTTGTAAGGGGACAATGCAATTTCATAAAAACACATGAACAAACATGAGTGAAAAAGCTAGAATTAGCCAAAAGGCTATTTTTCATCTGTAGTCCCCTGGCCAAGATGTTAAAAGAGCAAAAATATGACACTAATATACATAATTAGTAACGACACAAAACTAATCTAATAAACATTACTGGCAAATGACAAATACACAAAACACACAGCTAAAACAACCATGAGAAGAAAAAAAACACACGACATTCAGCCATTAAAACCAATAACAAAACAAATGAAAAAACTAAAGACATTTTCTGTCATTGAAACCAGAGAATTTGGTGTTATATAGTATTATCACCATGGGATTCTTACAATATCTTATTATTATTATTATTATTATGATGATTATACAGTAGCATGGTATTCCCTCTGATACTGTATCACGGTACCGCCACTGTACTCCAAAACACACACACGCTAACACTCACTCACACTTATTTAACGTAACAGCTTATGTCCAACTCAGAGACGCAAATGAAACTCACAGTCCTGTCATACACACACACACACACACACACACACACACACACACACACACACACGTCTACTCAAGCTTTCACATGCACCCTTGAGAACTGTGTCTGGCTGCTCTCTCTTTCACCTGCATTACAGAAACAGCTGAAATACATCACAGCTTTATACTGGACTTAATGGAGATTTTAAAGGGGGGGGGGGGGGGGTTTACCTGCAGATCCGACCACAGCCTGGAGGAGGCAGAGCAGAGCACCGGCCGTCCAGGGCATCATCCTTCAGCACTTCTCAGATTTCAGACACAGAAAGGTCTTACACCAACATACTATGAGACAAATGGAGGGATGCGAAGAGAGAGAAAGTGAGGGAGAACAATTATTAAAGCAGATATTGTTGGTTTTAACAACTTCAACTTTGATTTGAGGCATAAAGTGTTTTCGGTATAGCAAGACAAACGGGAGACGGATGCAAAAACAAGAAAGTATTAAAGCCCACGACTCAGTTTCTTAAAGGGACAGTTCACCCAAAAATGAAAATGTCATACTCACCCTCAAGTTGTTCCAAACCTATGAATTAAATTTTTTTGCTGAACACAAAAGACGATATTTTGATAGTATTTTCCACAATACTATGGGGCTCATCAACTGTTTGGGTCATATTCTTTAAAATATCTTATTGTGTTCAGCAGAAGAAAGAAAACCATACAGGTTTTCTATCCCTTTAAACCATTTATATATATATATATATTAGGGCTGTCAAAAGATTAATCACGATTAATCACATCCAAAATAAAAGTTTGTGTTTACATAATATATGTGTGTGAACTGTGTATAATTATTATTTGTATATAAAAACACACACAAGCATGTATATATTTAAGAACAATGTATTATATTTATATATAAAATATTTATATTTATATATAATATAAATTATATAAATGTATACAGTATATACATGCAAATATTTCTTAAATATATACATGAATATTTATATAAACATAATAATTATACAGAGTACACACAAATATATTATGTAAACACAAACTTTTATTTTGGATGTGATTAATCGTGATTAATCTTTTGACAGCCCTAATATATATATATATATAATTTTGTGCCCACCATCTGTCATGCATTACAAAACTGCGATTGAAACCCACCCCAAGAAACATTTAAGAGCAAATACATAATGCATTTGCAAATAATTTGTTAAAAAAAACAATTCTAAGCACATTTAAAAAAAATCTGAATATGTCAGCAAATGGCATTTTAATTAAACGTTATTGTTTAACTTCTTTTTTATTCGTAGCATTATATATTTGAGCTAATAAATGCATAGTTCGTCCAAAACTCACCTGCAGCAAGTCTACATAAATGACATCCCTGAGGAGCCCGTCTCCTGGCTCACCCGAGACCCCCAGCAGAGGACAGGACAGCAGCGGACCCTTGAACGGACAGTCGAGCCCCACGGGAGGGTTCGTATAGGTTGATCCGTGTCTTCTGATGGGGTGAGAAAAGTTCGGGTCAGCTGATGTAGTGCGGAGGGGGGCGGGGCCGAGCGGTGGAGACGCGCGCGTGTGCCGGAGGCGGGAGGAGAGGAGAGAGTTTCCCGCGCGCTGAGCTGAGGGAGCGAAAGATTAACGCTTTTGTTTGACTACTTAGAAACCAAAAGTGAGAGAAAAGTCGTAAGACAATACGTTTTTTTTTCTTCCTTACAATAAAAACTGCTCCAAATACTTACTGATAGTGTCAGATGGTACACCCTTTCCACAGACTGTGATGATGACGCTTTTTGACGGTCATCAGCATTTTCATAAAAAACAAAAAAACAACATGTACATTTCTAACACTACAGTATTATATTATCTTTGCATCAAATTACAAAAAGTTCACGCTGCCGTGAGGGTGTTTCTAATACAGCAAACTGACATCTTTCTCTCTTCTGACTGCCTTAATCAATCTCTCTTTTCCTCTTTTTGAAAGTTGTAAGACACTATTGTGAATTTTTTTATATTTATATTTAATGTAGTCTCTTGCCGCTACAGACCCTTACGAAAATTAACCATGGTTTTATTGTGGTAAAAATGTAGTAACCATGGTTTTTTGGCTAATTGTATACCTACAACTACAGTTTTACCACAAATACCATGGTTAAACTGTGGTTAGAGAAGCAAATACCATGGTTAAACTGTGTTTAGAGAAGCAAAACCATGGTTAAACTGTGGTTAGAGAAGCAAATACCATGGTTAAACTGTGGTTAGAGAAGCAAAACCATGGTTTATTTTCGTAAGGTAAGTTTACCCAACTATGACGACTTCTGCTTCTGAGAAACCCGGGAATGTGAAAAGGGTCAATTACGCCAAATCTTTACCGTGGTACCATATCCAAAACATGGTGATAATACCTTTTGGTATTTTGTTAAATACACCAACCATTATTTTAGCTAATTGTTCCAGTTGATGGATAAACATTTGAGATTAATTAAGGTTTCAAGGTGTTCATGATAATTCAACTAAACACATTGGGCCCTATTTTACCGATCTGAGCGCTGGTCTGAAGCACATGGTGCAGGTGCACTCAGGGCGTGTCTGAATACACTTTTGCTAGTTTAACGATGGAAAAAACGGTCGGCGCGCCAGGCGTATGATCCAAAAGGGTTGTCCCTCGTCTCTTAAAGAGTCATGGGTTTGTCATGGGTTTGTTTTGGGTGTAACGTGCAATAAACCAATCAGAGTCTCATCTCCCTTTCCCTTTAAAAGCCAGTTCTTCAGTGCTCGCATCATGGAGGATTCGTTATTTACATGGAAAGACTGAACGCTTCACCAGAGAGGAATTATTTTATTTTTAATATTTAAAAATGTGTGTGTGCTGCTGCTAATAAGAGTGTACGTGTTGTGGAACCTTTAAATAACACAAAAAATACTGCACTATTGACTTTATGGTGCGTTCACACCGGACGCGATTCGCGCGAGTGATTTACATGTTAAGTCAATGCAGGGACGCGAAATGGCATTCTGCGGCGCGATTCGCGCGAATGAGGCGGCGAGATTTGCGCGATTCGTGCGATTGAGGCGGAGCGAATGACGCGTTTTGAACACGCGATTCGCGCGAATCGCTCAAGTTGAAAAATCTGAACTTTGGCGGATATTTCGCGCCACGTTAACCAATCACGAGCTTGCTCTAGTAGTGACGCATTTACAAGCGGAGGCAGAAATCCGAACAACAATGGAGGACAAGATAATCGTGGCCGTATGTGGATACCTGGAGCTGTATGATACATCATCCTATCACTACAGGAACAGGAATAAAAAGGATCTTGCTTGGAAGAAAGTGAGTTACCCTCTCAACAAAATCTATGTCAGCCATTTCACAACGAGACTGGAGCAGAAAAAAAGAGCCAGAGTCAGCGGCAAATGTGAGAAGGACTAGCCGAGGAAAGGCAGGTCTCACCGGGTAAACGAGCGCGGAATGTCACTGATCGCCTGGATCTCACAACTCCGAAAACGCCAGATAAAATGCTCAAATAGGCACTCTTTTTATAAATGAACCACAGATTTGAGCTTTAAACAACTATATTATCGCCTGAAAAAGTCTTTAAACTACGTTTTGTCACACATTAATAGTAGTATTTTTTACAAAAAGACGTCAAGTGACCATATAGGCTCATATAGGGCACAAGCCCCTCCCATGACGCGAATTCGCGTCTGTTGTGTAGTTGTCACACACGCGAATGAAGCGAGTAAACTCAAAATGGTCAAGCGTCCACCTTCGCGCGATCAGCTTGAATTATTCGCGCGAATCGCGTCCGGTGTGAACGCCACATTAGAGCAGGTTTTTGTTGGTCAATGGCACAGTCGTTTTCAGGTCCTCAAAATAGCAACGCGCCAACAATGCACCTGAACACACCTGGGGTTCAGACCAGACGCTCATGGGTGAACAGATGGGCGGCAGTGCATTTGCTATTTAAACAACATGGCGCTGGACATGAACATGAGAACTGCATTGAGCTGAAGCTAGCAAAAAACACTGGCGTCGCATTGCGTCGGGTGTATGATAGCGCCATTAGGCTCAATCATCTTGGTTCGTTTCTGACAGGAGGAAATAAATGGACTTCATCCAGCAATAGACTTCTCAGTAAACAAGTGTTTTTAGTTATTTTGTTATTGGTCATAGTGACCTATTTCTTTGGATTAAATGTTGTTTGTTTCACAGAAGAGCAGGTGAGGTTTGGGCGCTGATAAATTTAACCTAAAGTGAACCTTTTACCACATTACTGCTTGCCCTTGTCTCCATGGACACTGTATAAAACCGAAGCTCTGCCTTAGTAATAACTCAATGTTGGTTCGACAAACGATTTCCAGAAAGTTCCGTATTTTTGGATAAAAGCATTTGCCAAATAAATGTAATCACAACCAACAATGAAACATTACACCAAAAGTAGGTTCTGTTTGACCCATCTCAAGGACCATTTTAGTAACTTAAAACACACTTAAGATTGATGCTTCATGATTTTTTCCTTTGAACAAGTTTGAAGAATTTGATAACATGCATCAAATGTCCTCCATGTTCAATTCTGTCGGGGTTTCAGACACCAATATAAAACATATATTGTATTTTCATGCTAAGATTGATTGATTTAAGCACTGACTGTAGACATACACAAAACCACCTTACTAAACCGAATCATCACATTTCTGAAAAGTTCATTACTTTATGAGACAAGCAGATGGCTAAAGTTTTAGTTATATCTGCCTGCTGGGATTGGGTTAGATCAGAGGAATAAATTAAAAGAATCTGAGGGGGAAGATAAGAGGTTTATTTAAAATTACTAATATCACTTGTACATCCTCTGAGACCCCAAAACAGTATGTTTTATAGGTAAAGTAAAATTGCATGTTATAAAGTAGAACTAAAGGGAATCATTTTTTTTTTGTCCCAGTGAGTCTTTCCAACAAAATAGTGAGAAAATGCCACCAGACAAGGAAATTCCATCTTATCCTACTAAGTCGTTGAAAGTTATTAGGCAATACTGAATATAGAAGCAGACATAGATTATGACTTTTGTATTACAAAAGCGGGACTCGAACTCGGGTCCGCCGGTATGAGAGTCGGATATTCTAACAAGGAGGCTCACATCAGTCACTAGAGTGTCTCTTGAGATCAGAGGAGTGAGGTTTACTCGCACTACAACTACTAGCTGACCTCCGTTACACATGATTTCCTAAGAACAGAAATGGTGAGTCTAAACTAATACTCATACTGAATGGGTAAAGCTTTGTGAAGAAAGTTTTTGTTTTCAATTATTTACAGACATAAACACTGGTGCTCGTTTTACACACACACACACATCTCTGTGATGTGTAAACTAAGAGAAAGCTGTGGAGATTTTAACACCTCTGTCTCTCTCTAGTATCTTTCATGTCTCTGCAGGAAGAAAAAACAACACTATGGGTTTCATTCGGGAAAAGCATAGACGTCATGACAATATAAGGTACTGTCAGTGTTTTATGTTGTCAGTGTGTTGCTAGTCCCTGCTAGCCTGACGTCGTCATACTCAATTCTAGTCAGAATTTGAGTCTGATACTGCTCCGTTGGGCTGTGATTATGGGGCGTGTTTAAACCGAACTAGGAAAGACCTCAATTGGATAGACCTACAACCAATCAGAGCAACGGAGCGACGCATAACGTTAGTTGTCAAACGTCAACAGAACTCAACTGCACTGTGTTGCCAAGTCCGCGGGTTGAAGCGACCCCAATTATGTGATATACAGACCCAGGAATGCGGAATTTAGCAGGCAGTCCAGCCAAAATAACACATATTTTTCCCCGCAAATGCCATTTTTCCCGGAGAACCCCCCCACCCGGAAAGCTATTGGGCTTGTTTTTGGCTAGTTTTGAGTAGCAATTGGGCGAATTTTGCTGTAAAAACTTGGCAACCCTGTCTGTGCACACGCTGGAATAAGTCACGTTAGAAGAAGAAGATGAGTGTAAACGATCTTTGCCGGTGTTGTAAAAAAGAATTTAAGGATACACAGAGTACTTACCAACACCATCATCATTTCTGAGAGAAATAGTAAAGGTGAACGCATATACGCACAAGTTCTCCGTTTAGGATTAGATCAAATTCAACCCAAGCGCCTTTGATGACGTGGATGATTACGTTACTGTTTATCATCTGTCCATCATCGTCTAAAGCCCGCCCTGACAATTTCATTGGTCCGAACAGTTTCTGTTCGGGCATAATTACTTCTCTATGGATCAAGTCCAGACCGAACTGCCCGTGTAAAAAAAATTGTGGGCGGAGCTAAGTTCGTCTGGCATCCAGGCTAAGTCCCTGCTAATTTAGTGTTGAAATCTACCAGATATCCTTCCAATCCTCATTATTTTTTACATTGAAGTTTCATAGGTGGTTTTAAATAGTTTTTCTACACAACATAAAAGTGAAATTGTGATTGAAATTGGATGGAGACAGACTTTTTTTGCCCTTGGTGAAACTGGCCTACAACAAAGGCTCACACAAAATGGCGGTTCGTAAGGAGAAAGAAAAATACAATGCATAATATATCTCACACGAGCAGATGCGTGAATTGATGGAGCAACAGAAAGCCTTTTATGAAGAACTCGTACAACAACAAGAAAGCAATTTTAAAGTTTGTTTGCACACCTTCATGAAAACAACAAACACTAGAATGGATGCCATTTTGAAAGAACTGCAGGTGTAGCCTCCAATTTACACAAAAGGAGATGGATGACCTAAAAGTGTCAAGTATTGTAAATCAAATGAAGATGACACACAAATTGGCAGAATCAGTGATAGATGCCAAAGCAGACCCTCTTGATGCCCGTCAAAATGTGATCATTGATGGTATTCCTGAGACGGAGAATGAAAGGTGGTCAGGAGCAGAGGAGAAGGTGCTGGATTTCTTTAAGGATTAATTGGACCTGGATCACCATACCATTGGGTTAGAGAGAGTTCAAGTTTTTAAAACAGCAGATGAAACTTCAACCCCGACCAAGGGTGAAGTTTTCAAGGCTCAAGAGACTAGGTTAGAGTTTTGGCTAATGCTAACAAATTGAAAGGTATCCAAACTGATTGCCTGTGATCGATTGCATTTCGTAACGCAGTATTTTCTTGTTTAATCGCTGCACTCTGAACATTTAGGTGACCAGTTCTCAATATAACCTTTAAATAATCAATTTTTTTCCACTATAAAGAAACATTTGTGGAATGGAAAGGTTCCATTGATGTTAAAAGTTCCTCTTGCAACCATTGATGCCAATAAAGAACCTTTATTTTTAATAACTGGAAATCTGGACACATTGTCAGTGACGGACAACACAATCACCTTGTATTATTCAGGCTGAATTATAACCCCAGTGTTCTACTTGCACATTATCTCAAAGATTTTATAGTGTAAAAACAAAAAAATGCCAAAAAATTAGTATTAGTATCCAAGGAGAGAGTTTTACCATTAGATTATGCAGCAATCATTTAAGATCATGGCCACAGTTTCTCCCTAAAGTCAACAATCTGAGGAAAGCTGATTGCTGATTGGCTTCGGAGGACTCAATCTACAAGTTAAAGATGAAAATGATGACAGAAAAAGACACAAACAGAAAGAGGAGTGTAAACAACGTTACCAGATAAAACAAAGTGGTCACTTTTTGGAGTCGGCCAAAGACAGACACGGCTGTTATCTTCACCTCGAGCAAAAACATGGTGGAACAGTGAGCTCCCGTCTGCGGATTAACAGATTATTCCACAGTTAAGAGACGCACAAGACAAACATCTTGATTGTCAAAAACTCAAACACACGTTGTTTTGAAAAGCATCTCAAGGAAAAACTGCTTCATTCACAAGCATCTCTATTACTTTTAGTATATGAACAAACACTTAAACATCATTTTTTACCTTGGGATTGTAAAAATCTAAACTCTCAAAAATGTGTATATGTATGAAGAGCCTTTAACATCCATGGAAATGCACAAAAGGTTCTTTATGATGGAAAATGGTTCTTCAGATTCACTCTGAGAAAAATGTTGGGGAACCAAAAACCATTCTTCTATGGCATTGCTAAAACCTCCTTTTGGACCCTGTATTTTTAAGAGCGTAGTTTCAAACATTAAGGTGCAAGAAGTTCAAAGATATTTGTTTTGAGTTCAGCAAAGATACTCTCGTCAAATCAGGGGAAAAGTACATTTCATGTGATGAGACCAGAACACACCTGAGCCTTGTGAATGAATCCGACCCACATTACCCCATGCAGAATGAACCAGCTGGTGCAATCATGGAGAGATATTTTAAGAAAGCATGCCATTTAATTACTTCAGCGGTAAATGGTCTGGTCTGATGATGTTCAATTATCGCATGTCAGATGTATGGGCAAGTCTGGAGCGAGATCATTTGGACTGTGCTCTTTGGTTCTGTCTGAGTGGCTTTCTCTGCATTGTGAACTAACTGGAAAAACAGAGTGGAAAGTTGAATGTTCCCCATTCTCTTTCTACTCTTGCATTCTCTACAAGCTTTCTCAAAGTTGTTTTTTTCTAAATTCATGTCATTCGGATGTACATCACAATAACGGAAGAAAATATGTCACCACTTCCATTGTATCGTGACTTGCAATCACAAAAATGAATTGAGGTTAATTAACAAATCAACTCTCCTAGTTTCTGTTTAATAAAAAAAGTTGGAAAACATGCAGTTTTGTCATAAATAAAGAAGAAATATCTTACCTTTGAATATGGTGTTGCACAAAGGTTGAGAACCACTGCTAAAAATGAAAATTCATGCTGGCCAAAACTGTTTTTTTTTTCTTTGTTAAATTAATGTGGAAAATTCACTTGTAGAGAAATTACAAATATGATGCAGTTTATTTTTTGGATGATTTTATCACAAGTGGTCAGTCGAGACAAACTTGTGTACACCTGCTATTAAACAATCTCAAATAACTCTCCATTGTCCACTTGTGTGATTTTCTAGGGAAGGGTCTCTGATTTTGTGACTACAAATACAATTTGAAGACTGGTATGGTGATTGAAATAACCTAATACTAATACTGTGTTTGACCCCCTTTCGCCTTCAGAACTGCCTTAATTCTACGTGGCAATGATTCAACAAGGTGCTGAAAGCATTCTTTAGAAATGTTGGCCCATATTGATAGGATAGCATCTTGCAGTTGATGGAGATTTGTGGGATGCACATCCAGGGCACGAAGCTCCCGTTCCACCACATCCCAAAGATGCTCTATTGGGTTGAGATCTGGGGACTGTGGGGGCCATTTTAGTACAGTGAACTCATTGTCATGTTCAAGAAACCAATTTGAAATGATTCGAGCTTTGTGACCTGGTGCATTATCCTGCTGGAAGTAGCCATCAGAGGATGGGTACATGGTGGTCATAAGGGATGGACATGGTCAGGAACGATGCTCAGGTAGGCCACGGCATTTAAATGATGCCCAATTGGCACTAAGGGGCCTAAAGTGTGCCAAGAAAACATCCCCCACACCATTACACCACCACCACCAGCCTGCACAGTGGTAACAAGGCATGATGGATCCATGTTCTCATTCTGTTTACGCCTAATTCTGACTCTACCATCTTCTGTCTCAACAGAAATCGAGACTCATCAGACCAGGCAACATTTTTCCAGTCTTCAACTGTCCAATTTTGGTGAGCTTGTGCAAATTGTAGCCTCTTTTTCCTATTTGTAGTGGAGATGAGTGGTACCCGGTGGGGTCTTCTGCTGTTGTAGCCCATCCGCCTCAAGGTTGTGTATGTTGTGGCTTCACAAATGCTTTGCTGCATACCTCGGTTGTAACGAGTGGTTATTTCAGTCAAAGTTGCTCTTCTATCAGCTTAAATCAGTCGGCCCATTCTCCTCTGACCTGCATACTGGATGTTTTTCCCTTTTCACACCATTCTTTGTAAACCCTAGAAATGGTTGTGCGTGTAAATCCCAGTATCTGAGCAGATTGTGAAATACTCAGACCGGCCCGTCTGGCACCAACAACCATGCCACGCTCAGAATTGCTTAAATCACCTTTCTTTCCCATTCTGACATTCAGTTTGGAGTTCAGGAGATTGTCTTGACCAGGACCACACCCCTAAATGCATTGAAGCAACTGCCATGTGATTGGTTGATTAGATAATTGCATTAATGAGAAATTGAACAGGTGTTCCTAATAATCCTTTAGGTGAGTGTATATATATATATATATATATATATATATATATATATATATATATATATATATATATATATATATCTATCTTCACTGCCAGCACTATTTAACTTTTGTCCAAAACATCCTGCAATTATTATGTATTGGATGCATTAGTCGTTATAAATCAGCGTTATATAAAGACGTTATATAAAGTCATTACAAATGTGACGTGGCCTTATGCATCACTGACTACCTGTGTCGGTAGTTTGAGTAATCAAAATACCTTCAAGATGGAATGGAACCTGCTTTGCATTTATCTTGTTAAAACCAGGTGTAAAAAGGGGCCATTGCACCATAGCAAGATGCTTAACCCCAAAACAACTCTGCACTATTGGTCATAAAAATGCATGTAATGTTACTAGAGTTAAGTATAGTGTGACCTACTCGTCCCGCTCCGAGCGTGACTCGAACCAGGGCCTCTGGTGTGCTAGGCGGGAGCTAACAAGGACGCTAAAGACTGCAGCCACAGCGTAATTTGATATCGTGCCTCTTGAGGCCAGGGGAGTGAGGTTTACACTCACAGCTCTTACTGTCCTACGTCACACTCACCCCCCTAAACCTCATGCCTTTTCAGGTCACGGCACGAAATGTAACCGGTCGTACTTGACCCACTCCAAGCGGGATTCGAGGCACACACTGACAAAGATGCTAAAGACCACAGCCACTAGCGTCAGTCGCTAGCGTGCCTCTTGTGGCCAGGGGATTGAGGTTTACACGCACAGCTCTTACTGGCCTACGTCACACTTACCCCCCTAAACCTCACTCCCAATCGGGTCACAACACCAAAGGTTAACCGGTCCTACTTGACCCGCTCTGAGCGTGATTCTAACCAGGGTCTCCGGTGTTGGAGGACGCTAAAGGCCGCAAATGCTAACGGGTCTCTTGAGGCCAGGGGAGTGAGGTTTATATGTACAGCTCACAGCAACAAATGTAACTGGTCCTACTTGACCCGCTCCGAGCGGGACTTTAACCGGAGACGGATGCGTTAACAAGGATGCTAAATCTGATTCGCACGCAGTCGGATAAGAGAATAAGATATAGAAATTTAGTTTGTTCACAGGACATCATGACCCTCTTTTTTACAGCTCCGTCTTTTGGTCTCCATGGATACTTTATCCCTCTCTCCTTTGGGCAATAATGTGACATTATCTCAAACCATCCCTCCATCATGTTTTAAGCAGTGAAGTTCTGTCTGGTTTACTCTTATTTGTCTATGGTACTGCCATGTTCACAATTGCCATTTTGGTGATAAATAAATGGAGCTGGATTATTTGACAGTTCATACAAATGTGAGTGTGTGCGTTGGGGTGTTCACATTTATTTATCCAATGGAGAATACAAACTATTCATTGTAAAGAGACAATAAACACAAGAAGTGCTAGTAATACAAAATTTCAGATCTTACCTTTCATGTGCAAGACTGATCTTTCCATTCAGCTTCTGTTTAATTTAGGTCACTTTCCCAAAATTGAATTATTTTTCTCGGGTCACTAATTTGTTCATTTTTCCTCTCTCTTTTCTCTTTAATTATATAAAATAAAATATCAGACAATTAAATTGTTCAACCTTTTAAATCTCAAGACGTTAAATTTATTCACATTAAAATTAAACCTCATCTCTTTTACGTGAACATGTGCATGTGTAGTGGAATATTAATCCCAAAAACCCAAAAGAGTTGAGTTGTTTAATATAGTAATTTTCAGGCATAGCATTTCCATGATTAGTCAGGTTTCAGTGAGAAAAGACAACAACTAAATGATCTCTAAAAATACAAATATCGAAGCCGCAGACGCTCATAAATGGACATGCTCATAACAGAGTGAACACATACAAACCCAAGGATACCACCTGACACAACAGTGTTTCCACAACTCTTTCAAATTCTTTGGCGCCCTTGTGTGGTTAAATGAGTGTATTACAGAAGTAAACAGTCTCGGGATCAAGTGTGATATACAGATAGGATGGTAGAAAAGAAGACAGAGGCAGAGAGATGAAGGGAGAATTCAGAGAGACGTTTTACTGGGGTCAGTACCATAAAAACTTGACTCTGCTAGTCAACAAGCTCCCATAGAGCCCTGCAGGGATGACGTATTTTTGTATTTTACATCACCCTGGTTCCCTTGACATAAACTCAATAGGATTTTTCCTTTGGCTTTTGGATTATTGCAGAAAATAAGCCCTGCGACCAACAAAAAGTGTATGATTCTTACACGTTTTGTTCATTATGATAATCTTCAAAAATAAACACAGCTTTTAAGCCTAAATTAAATCGCTAGACTTAAAACAGTTACATGACGACACCACCATTGACTCTCCTTGCCATTGATGAGATATACCATCTTTTATGACAGACCATAGAGGAGTTTTTTCCGGCAATCCATGTTTCCACTGTTATATGCTAGGGGTCGCTATTACAAAAAGAGTACAGAATCTCCGGGTCCAAAAACAAGAAAAAAGAAGCAGAAACAAGCTTACGCACAAGTAAAATAACGCGATCACCAACATTAAACGGCATATAAATCAAAACTGCCAAATGTTAGAATTAAATGTTGAACCCATGAAGAGGAAACGGCCGTGAATCTTTGGGGGTGTTGATGGACTCAATCTACTCCATCTACACTATATTGCCAAAAGTTTTGGGACGCCTGCCTTTATATGAACTTTAATGCCATCCCATTCTTAATCCGTAGGGTTTAATATGGAGTTGGCCCACCCTTTGCAGCTCTATCAGCTTCAACTCTTCTGGGAAGGCTTTCTGGGAAGGTGTTTATTGAAAATTTGTACCATTCTTCTAGAAGCATATTTGTGAGGTCAGGCACTGATGTTGGACGAGAAGGCCTGGCTCTCAGTCTCCGCTCTAATTCATCCCAAAGGTGTTCTATCGGGTTGAGGTCAGGCCAGTCAAGTTCCTCCACACCAAACTCGCTCATCCATGTCTTTATGGAGCGACGCTTTGTGCACTGGTGCGCAATCATGTTGGAATAGAAAGAGGCCGTCCCCGAACTGTTCCCACAAAATTGGGATTATGAAATTGTCCAAAATGTCTTGGTGAAGCATTAAGAGTTCCTTTCACTGGAACTAAGGGGCCAAGCCCAACCCCTGAAAAACAGACTTCTGAGCACTGTGACCCTCAGCATGCAATGACCCCGCTCTGTGATTTTACGTGGCCTACCACTTCATGGCTGAGTTGCTGTTGTTCCCAATCACTTCCACTTTGTTATAACACCACTAACAGTTGAGCGTGGAATATTTAGTAGTGAGGAAATGTCCCGAATGGACTTATTGCACAGGTGGCCACCGATCACGGTACCACGCTTGAGTTCACTGAGCTCCTCCTGAGAGCGGCCCATTCTTTCACAAATGTTTGTAGAAGCGTCTGCATGCCTAGTGCTTGATTTTATACACCTGTGGCCATGAAGTGATTGATCACCTGAATTCAATGAGTTGGAGGGGCGGCCTAATACTTTTGGCAATATTGTGTATGTTTTGATCATCGCTCTGAATCCAATCCGTACGTAATCTTTGACAAAAACAAATTTTTTTTGCTTTTTTATGACACTTTTTTTTTTATATGTTGCTTTTTTTTATGACACATACCCACATTCAAGTGTTGATAAAAGTAAAAAAAATGCATAAAGGAAGAATTGTTTTAAAGTAGAGGCTATTCTTTTTGATATATTGTAAGTTCATACAACAAAATATTCTGGGGCCATGAAAGTTTTCTGAAAATGCTTAAAATGGCTGGCAACATAAGAGTTAAGATTCCGACAAATCTTTCGGTCTTCAATTAAAAACATTTTCCCTGAAAGTTTGAGTTAGTATATGTTGCAAGAGCGTGATTATAAACACAAAACGGATTAGCGAGTAGATGAGTTTCCCGGTTTGACATAATGTTTAATGTCCGACAACCTCGGCAGTCCCATTTAGACACTTGATAGCAAATGCTTTATTTAAAGACTTTAAAAAAATAATCACAAGGGGATATTGTTGATGTATTATATGTCGCAATATTGAGCTTGTGTTCACCACAGACCTTATTTCAGGCATTTAACCAAAAACCCACTCAAAAAACCCAGGGCGATGGAACTGAAAGTGCTAAAATGCTCATTTCTGGGTTTTGGCCTACAAAAGTACATCATCCCTGCAGCACTCCTGTCATGAGATTCCAGTCGACTACTTGAGCGTCTGGTGCTAAGGATTTTGGGTAATGTCATGAACAAGTTTGACTGACCATCTGAAAACCCTGCCAAATAGGAGGAGAAAACATCCTGGCCTCCGTCTTTCAGATACATCACAGAGCTTCACATTATCTGGATTCTTGAATCTCTTCACATTTGATGTACCTTCTAAAGTCATCAGGGGCGTATAGCCTGTCAGCATCCCTGTTTCGCTGGGAGGTGCGTGAATCCTCATGATAAGCACCTTAGATGGGAACTAGGGTGCGAGAACCATGCTAGGACGTTGCAGTGGTCCACATCTCCCACACCTAGCAGCCTCAGTATGCACACTTGTGCCCTAGCAGAAGTCTGAGACATAGTCGAAGTCCCTGAAGTAGTCCTGGTCTTTGCGCGAGAGGGTCCGGCGCTCACGAGGAGGTGTCAACGTTGGAGCTTCGTTCGTGAACTCGGCGTCAAAGTTACTGACGTCTTCTTTTCCTGTCAAGGCGGGAACGAACGGAGGAGGAACTTGTCGCTGCAAAAGCGCATCCCAGTCCATATTCTACAGAGAAAGAGAGAAGATGGAGTCACGTCACTTAGATCGCAATTTTGGCATTATTGTATGGAGCCACTAAAGAGACATGAGATGGGAGGAAAAATTATATGTTTGTGTTTTGCGAGTGAATGCAAAGTTTCTCTGGGAAATACAATAACTGTGCGAAAGAGAGCAAATGTTTTGAAAAAGAACAAATGTTTTGAGAGTGAACGCAAAGTTTATTTGGGGAACGCAATAGTTTTGAAAGAGAGAACACAAATGTTATATGAGCAGACAAAGTTTTTTGGAAAATGCAATAGTTTTGCGAGCGAATGCAATTGTTTTGAAATAGACTGCAAAGTTCCTTTGAGGAACGTAATAGTTTTGAGAGGGAACACATGTTTTGCGAGCGAACGCAATTTTTCTTTGGGGAACGCAATAGTTTTGAGAGAAACACAAATGTTTTGCAAGCAAACGAAAAGTTTCTTTGGGGAACGCAATAGTTTTGAGAGAGAACACATGTTTTGCAAGCAAACAAAAAGTTTCTTTGGGGAACGCAATAGTTTTGAGAGAGAACACAAATGTTTTGCGATTGAATGCAAAGTTTCTTTGGGGAACGCAATAGTTTTGAGAGAGAACACAAATGTTCTGTGATTGAATGCAAAGTTTCTTTGGGGAACGCAATAGTTTTGAGAGAAACACAAATGTTTTGCAAGCAAACCAAAAGTTTCTTTGGGGAATGCAATAGTTTTGAGAGAGAACACAAATGTTTTGCGATTGAATGCAAAGTTTCTTTGAGGAACGCAATAGTTTTGAGAGAGAACAAATGTTTTGCGATTGAATGCAAAGTTTCTTTGGGGAACGCAATAGTTTTGAGAGAGAACAAATGTTTTGCGATTGAATGCAAAGTTTCTTTGGGGAACGCAATAGTTTTGAGAGAGAGAACACAAATGTTATATGAGCAGACAAAGTTTTTTGGGAAAATGCAATAGTTTTGCGAGCGAACGCAATTTTTCTTTTGGGAACGCAATAGTTTTGAGAGAGAACACAAATGTTTTGCGATTGAATGCAAAGTTTCTTTGGGGAACGCAATAGTTTTGAGAGAGAGAACAAAAATGTTTTGCAAGCAAACAAAAAGGTTCTTTGGGGAAAGTAATAATTTTGAGAAGGAACACAAATGTTTTATGATTGAATGCAAAGTTTCTTTGGGGAACGCAATAGTTTTGAGAGAGAGAACACAAATGTTATATGAGCAGACAAAGTTTTTTGGGAAAATGCAATAGTTTTGCGAGCGAATGCAATTGTTTTGAAATAGACTGCAAAGTTCCTTTGAGGAACGTAATAGTTTTGAGAGGGAACACATATGTTTTGCGAGCGAACGCAATTTTTCTTTGGGGAACGCAATAGTTTTGAGAGAAACACAAATGTTTTGCAAGCAAATGAAAAGTTTCTTTGGGGAACGCAATAGTTTTGAGAGAGAACACATGTTTTGCAAGCAAACAAAAAGTTTCTTTGGGGAACGCAATAGTTTTGAGAGAGAACACAAATGTTTTGCGATTGAATGCAAAGTTTCTTTGGGGAACGCAATAGTTTTGAGAGAGAGAACACAAATGTTCTGTGATTGAATGCAAAGTTTCTTTGGGGAACGCAATAGTTTTGAGAGAGAACAAATGTTTTGCGATTGAATGCAAAGTTTCTTTGAGGAACGCAATAGTTTTGAGAGAGAACAAATGTTTTGCGATTGAATGCAAAGTTTCTTTGGGGAACGCAATAGTTTTGAGAGAGAGAACACAAATGTTATATGAGCAGACAAAGTTTTTTGGGAAAATGCAATAGTTTTGCGAGCGAACGCAATTTTTCTTTTGGGAACGCAATAGTTTTGAGAGAGAACACAAATGTTTTGCGATTGAATGCAAAGTTTCTTTGGGGAACGCAATAGTTTTGAGAGAGAGAACAAAAATGTTTTGCAAGCAAACAAAAAGGTTCTTTGGGGAAAGTAATAATTTTGAGAAGGAACACAAATGTTTTATGATTGAATGCAAAGTTTCTTTGGGGAACGCAATAGTTTTGAGAGAGAGAACACAAATGTTATATGAGCAGACAAAGTTTTTGGGGAAAATGCAATAGTTTTGCGAGCGAATGCAATTGTTTTGAAATAGACTGCAAAGTTCCTTTGAGGAACGTAATAGTTTTGAGAGGGAACACATATGTTTTGCGAGCGAACGCAATTTTTCTTTGGGGAACGCAATAGTTTTGAGAGAAACACAAATGTTTTGCAAGCAAACGAAAAGTTTCTTTGGGGAACGCAATAGTTTTGAGAGAGAACACATGTTTTGCAAGCAAACAAAAAGTTTCTTTGGGGAACGCAATAGTTTTGAGAGAGAACACAAATGTTTTGCGATTGAATGCAAAGTTTCTTTGGGGAACGCAATAGTTTTGAGAGAGAGAACACAAATGTTCTGTGATTGAATGCAAAGTTTCTTTGGGGAACGCAATAGTTTTGAGAGAGAGAACACAAATGTTATATGAGCAGACAAAGTTTTTGGGAAAATGCAATAGTTTTGCGAGCGAATGCAATTGTTTTGAAATAGACTGCAAAGTTCCTTTGGGGAAGGCAATAGTTTTGAGAGAGAACACAAATGTTTTGCGATTTAATGCAAAGTTTCTTTGAGGAATGTAATAGTTTTGAGAGGGAACACAAATGTTTTGCGATTGAATGCAAAGTTTCTTTGGGGAACGCAATAGTTTTGAGAGAGAGAACACAAATGTTATATGAGCAGACAAAGTTTTTGGGAAAATGCAATAGTTTTGCGAGCGAATGCAATTGTTTTGAAATAGACTGCAAAGTTCCTTTGGGGAAGGCAATAGTTTTGAGAGAGAACACAAATGTTTTGCGATTTAATGCAAAGTTTCTTTGAGGAATGTAATAGTTTTGAGAGGGAACACAAATGTTTTGCGATTGAATGCAAAGTTCCTTTGAGGAACGTAATAGTTTTGAGAGGGAACACATATGTTTTGCGAGCGAACGCAATTTTTCTTTGGGGAACGCAATAGTTTTGAGAGAAACACAAATGTTTTGCAAGCAAACGAAAAGTTTCTTTGGGGAACGCAATAGTTTTGAGAGAGAACACATGTTTTGCAAGCAAACAAAAAGTTTCTTTGGGGAACGCAATAGTTTTGAGAGAGAACACAAATGTTTTGCGATTGAATGCAAAGTTTCTTTGGGGAACGCAATAGTTTTGAGAGAGAGAACACAAATGTTCTGTGATTGAATGCAAAGTTTCTTTGGGGAACGCAATAGTTTTGAGAGAGAGAACACAAATGTTATATGAGCAGACAAAGTTTTTGGGAAAATGCAATAGTTTTGCGAGCGAATGCAATTGTTTTGAAATAGACTGCAAAGTTCCTTTGGGGAAGGCAATAGTTTTGAGAGAGAACACAAATGTTTTGCGATTTAATGCAAAGTTTCTTTGAGGAATGTAATAGTTTTGAGAGGGAACACAAATGTTTTGCGATTGAATGCAAAGTTTCTTTGGGGAACGCAATAGTTTTGAGAGAGAGAACACAAATGTTATATGAGCAGACAAAGTTTTTGGGAAAATGCAATAGTTTTGCGAGCGAATGCAATTGTTTTGAAATAGACTGCAAAGTTCCTTTGGGGAAGGCAATAGTTTTGAGAGAGAACACAAATGTTTTGCGATTTAATGCAAAGTTTCTTTGAGGAATGTAATAGTTTTGAGAGGGAACACAAATGTTTTGCGATTGAATGCAAAGTTCCTTTGAGGAACGCAATAGTTCTGAGAGGGAACACATATGTTTTGCGAGCGAATGAAATTTTCTTTGGGGAACGCAATAGTTTTGAGAGAAACACAAATGTTTTGCAAGCAAACGAAAAGTTTCTTTGAGGAATGTAATAGTTTTGAGAGGGAACACAAATGTTTTGCGATTGAATGCAAAGTTCCTTTGAGGAACGCAATAGTTTTGAGAGGGAACACATATGTTTTGCGAGCGAACGCAATTTTTCTTTTGGGAACGCAATAGTTTTGAGAGGGAACACAAATGTTTTGCGATTGAATGCAAAGTTTCTTTTGGGAACGCAATAGTTTTGAGAGAGAGAACAAAAATGTTTTGCAAGCAAACAAAAAGGTTCTTTGGGGAAAGCAATAATTTTGAGAAGGAACACAAATGTTTTGCGATTGAATGCAAAGTTTCTTTGAGGAATGTAATAGTTTTGAGAGAGAACACAAATGTTCTGTGATTGAATGCAAAGTTTCTTTGAGGAACGCAAAAGTTTTGAGAGAAACACAAATGTTTTGCAAAAAAACAAAAAGGTTCTTTGGGGAACGCATGTTATATGATGTTATATGAGTAGACAAAGTTTTTGGGGAAAATGCAATAGTTTTGCGAGCGAACGTATTTTTCTTTGGGGAACGCAATATTTTTGAGAGAAACACAAATGTTTTGCGATTTAATGCAAAGTTCCTTTGGGGAACGCAGTAGTTTTGAGAGAGAGAACACAAATGTTATGAGAGCGGACACAACGTTTTTTGGGGGGAATGCAATAATTTTGCAAGAAAGCAGATGTGTTGCAAGAGAATGCAAATGTTTAAAAAAACGAACACAAAGTTTTTCTGAGAACGCAAAAGTATTGAAGTATAATTTTTCCTCCCATCTCATTTTTCTCTTTAGGGGCTCCACATTTTTTGTGGCAAGTCGAGCCAAAAAGTCAAAGAATTCTTCATACTCTAAAGAATGGTTGTTTCTTTATGTCCTCTGCGTCTCTTTCACCGGAGCCCAGCCGTCTCTCAGGATTACGCCTCAGCAGCTACCAATAGAAAACGAGAAAACATTTACATTATAGTTTATGTTAAAACCGTTTAAGACAAATTTTATATGCAATTAAAAGATAATTATCTTAAATGAAAGCCTAAATATTTCATTTGAGTAAACAGGCAGGAACTTACCCGTCTCATGATGCCAATGGCCTCGGTGGAGAGGAATCTTGGGTAACGTACTTCATCATTTACAATGCTGTCGAACACCTCCTCCTCATCGTCACCTGGGAACGGGGACTGAACACAGATTATGTATCAGGGTTATGTCAGATACTTAAGTCTTTACTTAAGAAGCAAAACTGTATAAGATATTAAGGTTTATTTTCAGAGAATATAGTTTGAATGAAGCTTATTTTTCTGGCAAATTGGTTTCTCATTTTAGCAAACACTTCAAAAAATGATGTTCTTTCTCAGTATTTTGGTCTTGTTTTCCAGTACAAATATCTAAACATTCTTAAATCAAGATACATTTACTTGAGATGCAAAATTACATATATGACATCTTGATTTCTGAGACATTGCTCAAAATTAAGTGAGTTTATGCTTTAAATGAAAAGAAAAAATACCAATGAGGTCAGAAAATAAACAATTCAAAGTATAATTGACATCCCCCCACATTTTAAACAAACTCTTTATATCAGCTTCTCAGATAACAAGACTTCTTATTTTATGCCATCATCTCATCTTTGTAAATTACAAAATACTGAGGAAGAAAATCACATTTTGTTAGATTTAAAAAATATTTTACTAGGAAAAAAAAGTGTGCCAACACACCTCTCCGACCAGCATCTCGTAAATGAGCACGCCGAGACCCCACCAGTCCACGGCTCTTGTGTAGGACGTGTCCGTCAAAACTTCAGGAGCAAGAAACTCTGGAGTCCCACAAAATGTGCTGGTTCTGTCCCCATGACCCATTCCTACAGGACAAAGAGAGTGGGACAAAAACAAGGCAGTGTGTTTGTAATCTGTTCTGCTGACAACCAGTTATTTGCAGATCGCTCTGATCCAGCAGTGAACAAACATAATGTTCTTCCTCCATTAACTCCATCAATATCAGTCCAGTAGGTACAGTCTGTGACTCACCCTCTTTACAGAGACCGAAGTCTGCAATTTTCACGAAACCTTCAGTATCCAGCAGCAGGTTATCCAGCTTCAGATCTCTAACACACACATAGACGCAAGAATTAGAGTGTTTGAAAACTGTGCCAGTATATAATTTAATGCTGTATTTGTGTGTACTCACCGATACACAATCTTATTATCATGAAGAAACTGAAGCCCCGAAACAACACAGGCAGAATAAAACCTGCATAACACACACACACACACATATGAAGACTACAGTAAAATTCTCATGAAAAACACTGTACACTCTTAAAAATGAAGGTTCTTTATTGGCATCAATGGTTCCATGGAGAGCCTTTAACATTCATACAATCTTTCTATCCCACTAAAGGTTCTTTAAAATTCTGGAGTTATTTTAAGAACTGTTCACTTAAAGGATTAGTTCACTTCCAAATGAAAATGTCCTGATAATTTACTCAACCCCATCTCACCCAAGATGTTCATGTCTTTCTTTCTTCAGTCGAAAAGAAATAGGTTTGAAGGTCCAAATCAATGCAGTTTCAAAGGATGGGCTTCAGAGGCTCTGCACGATCCCAGACGAGGAATAGGGTCTTGTCTAGACAAACCATCAGCCATTTTCTAATAAAAATTAACATTATATACTTTTTAAAGTACCGACCCAGTGCCGAAAAACTCCATCTCATGTTCTCCTCCAACTTTGAAATCGCCTGACATCGTTGTTTTACCTTTAGCTTTGTAAAGGGCGTTTGATTTAGTCTTTGCACGTTCGTTTTAACACTGGGGCGGTACTTCCACGTATGTCACGTGCATGACCATTCTGACGTGATGACATCATATGCCGTGAAGAATCACAACACGGAAGTCACACATTTGAGGTTAAAAAGTATATAAATGTTTATTTTCTCTTGAAAATGGCCGATGGTTTGTCTAGATCAGACTCTATTCCTCGTCTGGGATCGTGCAGAGCCTCTGAAGCCCTTCCTATGAAACTGCATTGATCTGGACCCTCAACCGTTGGTCCCCATTGAAGTCCATTATGTGGAGAAAAATCCTGGAATGTTTTCCTCAAAAATTAAATTTCTTTTCAACTGAAGAAAGACATGAACATCTTGGATGAGATGGGGGAGAGTAAATCATCAGAACATTTTAATTTTGAAGTGAACTAATCCTCTAAAAAGTCAACGGTCAAGAGCTTAACTAAAGAACTGAACAAAACAAACACTGATCACCATCATGGATTTTTGAAGTGAACTAATCCTTTAAAGTTTTTGGGGGGAACCAAAAATGGTTCTTCTATTGCATTCCTGCGAAAACCCCTTTTCTAATCTTTATTTGTCAGAGTGTAAACACATTATTTCAGGAACAACACATCCAAAGTGCACACTTAACAACAAATAATGCTACGCATTAAATAGATGAATTAAACACACTTACACGGAGCGCGTTTCAGAGAAGACGTCGGCGTGTATGTGCATCATCAGGTCACCGCCGGCCGTGTACTCCATGACAAAACACACATGTTCTGTTGTCTGAAAACATGCAAACAGGTTCACCAGGAACGGATGCTGCGCGCTGTTCACCGTCTCGAAGATTCGCTTCTCACACATCAAACTGGGAGAAAGAGAGAGAGACAGAGTTTAGACTGAAGATGTCTTAAGCTATTTTTTATTGTCTTTATAAAAGCAAAGATTCTGCGTGCTGTCAAAGACTATATAGATATAGAAAGATAGTTCACTCCTATTACTTATGAATGGGAGAAACTGCAATGGGCAATATGGCGGAATAGTCCCGCCTTCAAAATAAAAGTGATTGGTAAAGTCACTGCAGCTGCAATTAGACACTCCGGTTCCCATAGAAATTTGAGACTCGCGCTTAGGACTGCACATGCACATTGGCTTGTCTAGCCTAAAAAAAATATTTGAGCATAAGAAACAACATTTATGGGACAGTTCGTGTCAGATTTTGTTTCTGTTTTGAAATATGTTGTTTAATTTTGAGTTTGTCAAGCAGTTTTTGAGATTCCAGGATTCTCCCATTCAAATAGATAGGACTTGGATATATTATATATATATATATATATATATCCGCCTGGGGGCGTTGCAAATATGGCCGCCAAGTGAACAGACGCTCCTTGAAAGGGACTTCGCAGGGTGCTGCGAAGACAGTTAGAAGACATGCAATCTAGTGATGCACTGAAATTCATTTTATACCAACATTTATGTTTGAATATAAAGTTTTCCTTCAGTAATTCATTATTAATTTAATAATCAACACTCAAATAAAAATGGAGTTGCATACAAGCACTTAAATTGCACATGATGTAGTTTTTATTTTAACTTTGTAATCTTATTGTATCACTTTACAGTAAGATTACATTGATTGACATGAACTAACATTAAAAATACTTTTAATGCATTTATAATTTAAAAACATAAAAATATTAATAAATGTTATAACAAATGCATTGCTCTTTGTTAGTTAAATATGAATTAATACATTAACTAATGGGACTGTATTGTACAGTGTTACAGATATTTCTATTCTAATTCGTTGTTGAAATATGAACTAATAAAAGCTTGTTTTCATGACAGATTTATTCAAATATACATTAAATAATGAAGACAACAGGTTACTGTTTCTTTCAACGTTCTTTCTGATATTCATTTATATTTATTGTGTGCTATAACTAGTAGTAAAGAGGAAGAGATGATCCATTCACGAAGGGACTACAGTCGAATTAAAGAGCAACATAACCACATTTATTGTTTTGTGATAATATTGACAGAATTCCAAAGCTGAGCGTTCGTTTCATATCAAAAGCATCAAAGCACAGAACATATTGCGATTATTGGATGGCATGCGCGCTACTAATAATGTTTAGTGAAGTTTTGTTCAAGCATGATCTGAAAACAGCACAGACCAAAAGATCTCGGTTCATCAAAATGCATGAAATAGACACAGACACAGTCAAAATGCATCATCGGAGAAGCGCTGTTTCAACTCCACTGTATATCTCACTGTTTGGCCAAAACCCAAAATTCATTTTCGGACAGATATTTTTCAGTGCATCACTGTGATGTTTAATATGCAGCTCTGTGAAGAAGGATTTCAATAAAAATACATTTAATTTGCAATGTATTGCATTTGCAGGTGATAAGGAAAAATGCCTGCTTAGGACATGGTGTACATCCTAAGCTTTAACTAACCTCTCTACCTCGTCCCGGGCCACAATGTCCCCTTTCTTCAGAGCTTTGATGGCGTACATCTTTCCTGAGTGTCTGTATTCAGACAGAAGTACCTAGAAACACACACACACAAATCATACTCAATGTACACATACATCTTCATTCTTAAGATCTTAAATCTTAAAACCAATCTTTTTAGTAGGACTCGCAAGCGATGTTGTTATTGTCAACCAAAACTATTACAAAAAATAAAATTTAAATATTAGATTAAAATGTTTCAATGGCCACTAACTGAAATAATCATGAAAAACGTTTAAGATAAAGTACATAAATTAAAATTAAATAAAAACTAAAACTGAAATAAATATAAATTTAAGCAAAACAGAAATGTAAAAAAAACACATAAAAATGACAATCTAAAGTTAGAAAGAAAAATCTAAAAACATAAAAAATAAAGTAAATATTAAAAATAAAATAAATATTAAAAATATGATAAAAACATTCAAAATATTAACAAAATTGTAAATGTTGATGCAATGTAAAATCTGAGTTCTGAAGCAAAACTGCTTTAAAATGTACGTTTTGAGTTGATATGAAACTGAAATAAAATAAAATACAAATATTAGATATAAAAACTGAAATTTTTCTTTTTTAAGTATTTAATTCAAACACAGTTTAATAAGTGCTAGTGGTGGCGGATGTGCAGGCCCTTTCTGCGAGTGCTGATGCTGTCCGACCGGTTGCTGCAGTTCATGCTTTTGAGACTGAACGTGTTCCTCTTACCTTGCCAAAATGTCCCCGGCCGAGCACTGCGATCATTCGGAAATCCTGAAGACACAGAGAGCTTTTGGACGACCTGCACACACACACACACACACACACAGGCCGGATGTAATTAAACTGAAGGTAAGAGCTGGTGTGAGGTCAGAAAATACATCACATGTGTCGTGTTAGTGTGTGTGTGTGTGTTTCATGCTGTCTCTTGGCCCGGACCGGAAGACATATTGTGTGCTGGTAGGACATGTACCTGCGCTGGGAATTATGGGAACTGATCCTGGCAGCCCTCTCAGGAGGAGCAGGATCAGGAGGAGAGACCGGCTCCGCCGCTAGCCCAATCTCCACCTGACAAATTATTATTATTACGAGATTATTATTCCTTTATCATTACATTCATTCATTGCTATTATCTTGGTTTACATTATTTAATTTAATTTCCTTTCTTGCTTTATTTTGCATTTATTGTTTTACTTTAATTGCTAATATTACTTGTTTTACTTGTACTTTTTTTCTATTGAAGAAATTCGAGAGAAAGTTTTTATTTATTATAAATAGTCACTCAAAACAAAAAAATGAGTGTTAACGAATCGACGAATCACCATTAATCGTATCTAACATAAAAGTTTTTGTTTACATAATGTATGTGTGCGTATATATTATTGTATTTATATATATTATACAGTGTGTGTGTGTGTGTGTGTGTGTGTGTGTGTGTGTGTGTGTGTGTGTGTGTGTGTGTGTGTGTATACACACATTATGTAAAAATACTTGTTAGATGCGATTAATTGCGATTAATCGATTAAATAGCTTTAAAAATAAATTAATAAATAAATCAAATCAGTGCTGTAATGATGTTTATGAATGTTAAGTAATATTGTCTGCTACACTTAAAATATAGAAGATAAAATATCAAATTCTATATTTAAAAAAATGGTTTGCGAAATAATCAATTATTGAAAGAAGTAAAATTAAACCTAGAGTTTTTGAGTGATAAGTCCTTATATCATTTAAAATTTTCGATTTTACTTGGTCATACAAAAAGAAAAGAATTTGGTCATAAAATATTAAGAGCAAGCAGAAGCTTCAACAAAAATATTTGTAAGCTGTAAATCCAGTATAACTAGCATCCAGAATTAGTTAAGCAACAATTAATAAGAAGAATATGTTTATGGCTAAAATTACACAGTATTTGGGATTGAAATATTGAGGGTCATATTGTCCTGTTTGTTACAAGATTCACTGAAATATTCACTGACGTATGAATGTGTAACTTCATCGTTCTTCCTTTAAATTATATTGTGAGTCCGGATAATCTCTCCCGTTAAAGATCCATATATTAAACCTTGTGTGAACAGAATCTCATTTACCGTGTCAGATGTCTGTGTGTTTGTCCTCGTCACAGACGGAGAAGAGTCGTCATCCAGTTGGATCTTCTGAATGGAAATCTCGCTGGGGAGAAACAATGGGAGTTGGTCATAGTGGTCGGGATGAATCCTGGGTGAACAGGTGTGTGTGTGTGTTTGCTGTGCGTTACCTGATGTTGTGCGTGTTGGCGTGTGGTGTGTAGGTGTGTGCGGATGAGCTCATGGGAATGGCGTTCTTCAGCAGACGAACCCACGTCGCCATGTCTACATTCATCTGTTTAGCGCGCAGGAACGCTTTCCCTGAGTCACAACAAATGGAGCAAAAGTTAAATACTATTTATCATATTTATATACTCTCATGCTATTTAGAAAGAGATTTTTGTAGACTAAAATAGATTAACAATCTATTTCTATAACTCTATAATCGTTTGTAAAGAAAATGTATGAAATTATTAAAATTAATTTTGAAATGTAATAATTAAAATACATATTTTTATTTTATTTGTTATATAATGCCCCAAAAAATGTTAAAAAGTCAAGGGTAAAGAGCCCAACTAAAGCAAACACTGATTAGCACAATGGTAACTCTTTCCTTCAGTGATTCTGCTTGTTATCATCAGGTGTTCATCACTAATGATAAATCATCACTTAATTAATCACTTAATTATCTCATTAACTTGAACAATTCTTCAGAGTTACTTTAACACTCTTGAGTGTGGAGTCAAATAAACTCTGAGGAGTATTAATTTAACACTGGGGTTTTTGCTGTGTGGTGAAATGTAGCCACACTTTGATTTTTCCACATTCCACATCTATGTGGTTTGGGACACTTACCCCCTATTTACACTGCACATGTCTGCAGCGCATCACTACTCCGACAAGGTTTTGTTCCATCCTCATGCCGCGGCGCGGCCGGTATACATTCAAGCATTGACTAGAGGGGCCGCAATCAGCTCCTTTGGCTGCGTCAGAGCCGGAATGCGCCGCAGACGGGGTTACACAGCCTCACGCACATCTCTGGGTGTAAACTTGTGTTTTTCCACCACAGCCAATCATGCTGCATATTGGCTCACTAACATTGACGAGATCAACCCCTTAGGTATCTAAATTTGGTATTGAACGACAACACCTTTTAACGCTACTTGATAATATCGAGGCAATTCGGTCGTGCCTAAACAGTATCAAACTCGATACCCAGCCCTAGCCACCGGTGCATTTAGCATGAGATTCAGCCCTTGTGTGCAGCGTTTTCTTTCCCAGCATGCACTGCAGGAGAAGCTAACAGGCAGTGAATGTGATTGGCTTGAGTTTTACCCTGCTGTTTAGAAAACACCTTCCTCTGGCGCTGTAGACGTGGGCCTCTCTCTATCACAGGGTTGATGAACATCACCTGTAACACAAGCCAAATTTAGTTTCTACCAATCAATTTATATCAAAATCAGGAGTTTTGCTTTTGTCTCCTAGATCAATTTTGACTGTCATTGTTTCGGTGCAAACTGCATTCAGCAAATATTTTCTGGTCATAATTAGTTCAAAATCACTAGTGAAACGGATGCTAAAACAGCACTGTGTGCACTAACACGTTAGTGGTGTTTTTGTGTGATTCGTACCTCGGCTAGCAGCAGTCCCTGTGGTTCCATCTCCAGCTGTATCCGGTGTCTCTGATTGTCCAGAAAATCCTCCAGCTTCAGATACTTCAGAGCGCAGAGCGAGCGATAGTCCCTCCAGTACACCGCGATCTCCATCTCTCTGGACTGAACGCAGTGCATTAGGCCAACACTTGAGTGTGTACTTACGGCCCCATATACACTTCAACCAAATCAAGGAACCAACTGGTGTGACGTCATTTCGAACAAAATCAAGCCAAACCGAAGTTCATTTGGACAGCAGGTCAAAGCGACGCTTCTTCAAGCTAACATTAGTCTGTGTTGCATTGGCGTAAAAGGTGGGCGTGGCTTCTTTGACGTTGAAGTATTTTTATTTCCTCTTTTCTTCTGTTTGTAAAGGTCAGGCGTCCACGACTAATGCTGCCTTCACGTGCTATTGGAAATCTCCGACTTCCCACTTCTGCTTTGCAATTACGGGTTTGTCGCGTTATCTAGATTCTGGAATACATGCTTTTTTCGTATTAAATAGTACGCTTCAAATTATTATTCATATATGTAAATATGCACCACTCTAACGACAAGACAAGGCGATGTAGCTGTTGTGGAAAAAACTAAAATGAGCCGTGTCCCAATTCAGAGGCTGCATCCTTCGAAGGGCACATTCGCTGCGAAGGCTGTCCCAATCCGAAGGCTCCTTCAAATATGGCCTCCAAATGCATCATTCATTTCCCGTGAAATGAAAGATACAACAGAGGGATCATTCGCGACCTTGCCTACCCCGGAATCTATTGCTGAATTAGACTTTTAAACGCAAGTGTAGCGCATATTTGTAATACGCCACTGTCCAGATAGGGGAGATGAGTCCGTAACATAGATTCTTAGTAGTCTATTTTCGCTGAATGAATGTAGATAAAGCAAACAGTTGAGCCATAGCTTTACAGCTAACAATCACACGTACAGATAAAAAGTCACAATTATATTTTTTATTTCTTGGAAGAAAAAAAACTTCCAAACGAATTTCGCGTTGGCCTGATTTTGTTCGCAATGACGTCACACCAGTTTGTTCTTAGATTTCGCTTGAAGTATATCTGGGGCCTTTAGTGTAAGTCTGTCTGTGTGTGTGTGTGTGTGTGTGTGTGTGTGTGTGTGTGTGTGTGTGTGTGTGTGTGTGTGTGTGTGTGTGTGTGTGTGTGTGTGTGTGTGTGTGTGTGTGTGTGTGTGTGTGTGTGTGTGTGTGCAACTCACTCTCTCCAGCTCCAGAGTGAAGCTCTGATTCCACGTCTGTTCACCAACACTTTTCCAGCACGTCTGACCCACCACACAGTTCTCCAGCTTCAACACAGCGCTCACCTCCGCTACAAACACAAACGCGACATCAGACCATCATGCAAATTCATTTCATCCCGAAAGTGAATTAAAATCATTCTGACCCCAAGTACAGAGTTGAATAAAAGAATAGACTTACAGGACAGATCCTCACACTTGCTGGGGATCTTCAGGCTGAAGCTGCTGTTTCTGCTGCTCAGAGTGAGTTTGAACGGCCGTCCATCTCCTGGACTGAAGTGAGGCAGGACGACCGGAGACGTGCGGCTGCGACCCGGGACGACCTCCAGCAGCCCCACACACCCCAGCAGACGCACCTGCAGCGTCCCTGAGCGGGACGGACACAACAACATTCCTATTTGTCCAGGAGACGACTCACTAAAACTCAAAACCTCAAAAACACATTCACGGTCACACAAAAAATTAAATGAAAATTACACAGCATAATTTTGAACCTATTTTAGGACCATTAGGAGCCTGTTGCATTGTGAGATTTTATCCCTAATTCTCATTTCCATAATAACATTTCTTCCTTGATTTTAATAATAATTAAAATACTACCATGATGTACAGTTTAATCAATATATCATTGCTTTTATAAGTGAATGAGAGAATGAGATTTTATCACATGACAGTAATGAGAATTATGGGTCAAATTTAATTATCATTATCATTATCACAATGCAAAAAAATCCTAAAATGTATAATAAATTCAAATATTTTAAAAATATTTTTATATTTTGTACCAGATAATAATTAATCCTAATAATAATTGTAATATTTAGCTGTAAAGTTAATAATTGTATTATATATTAAAACTTAATTTAAGAATATTATTAAATTATATTAATAATATTATCATATTATACGCAAGCAATTATATTTTCCTAAATAATTGATCCTAATACTAATTGTAATAATTATAATACATTTTTATTATAACTATTATTATTATTTACAATTATTACAATTATTTTAGGATTAATTAACCAAATTTTTCACAATTTATAATCATACATTTTTTAGCAGGCAATTTATTTGTCCTAAATAATAATAAAATGATTATGCAATTTATTATTTTATTATTAATGCATGCATTTTCGTTAATAGTTTTTTTTATTACATTTTAAAAATGACATAAATTATGTTATTTCCCATGCCAGACGAGTTCTTGACAGGTTCTGTAAATCCCCCAAGAACATTAAACCCGTGAGCCGTTGTACCGGTGAGCGGCGAGGGTTTGCAGAGGGTGCTGTACTGATTGTGGACATAGGGGGCGCTGTGACGGGAGCTGAAGGCCGAGGACGATGCCAGCACCAACTCCTCTTTAATCAGACACGCTTTCGGATGTTCCTCCGGTAGATCCACCAAACGCTGCTCCAACGACACCCGCAGGAGATCCAACCGCTGGGACGCTTCACTCAGACGACTCTGAGCCTACAAACAAACACTTAGCAAACCCACAACAAGAGGCAAAAGCAAGCAAATGTCCATTTTTATTTCTCCTAAGGAGTTTTATGACGTGCATGTGTGCTTCTCAGACCTCAGCCATGGCTTTCTTGTCTTGTGCTTTTCCAGCTCCCAGAAGTCTCAGCATGTTTTTGGCGCCCTCGGCCATGGCGTGTTCCACTCGGTAATGATGCCAGAGCTCCTCGATACGCAGCTCCATCCCACACAGATCCGGCTTACCTGCTGAGACACACACACACACACACACTCACAGGTTAGATCCTTCTGGGCATGCTATACATAGACAAACACACACACACACACTCTATTTACAAGACCTCCATCACTGAGTGAAATGTGTGTTTGACTGTAATCAGGAATGTTTAACTCTTGAACGGTCTGAAGACACAATCACCTCACTAGAAGAGTGAACATGAATTAACACTGTGGTAAATATAAACATTTACATTTTATTTTTAAATGTAGCTGCACGCAGCAGTTATCGGGGCCAATCACAACAGAAGCAAACAATGAGTAAAGACATTTAGAGACTATTTTAAGCAAAAAGTTTGAAAACCCACATAAATACATTGAGTTGTATAGAGCCAATTTCATGTTTTGTTCAATTAAAGCGCCACAAAGTGACACAATCCCGCCAATTATTGTATGTGTCCTCAGAGTGCACCAATACATAAGCATGTCAAATTTGGTGACAATACAGACAATTAAAAACATTTTTTTTACCAATGCGCAACTTTGATAACATTTTTTGCCCACTTAATATCAAAATTTTGACATTTGGCCATACAGTCAATCCGTTATGATTCTGATTTTCCTGTGGTGGTTTCTTCTCAATTGGACTATCGGTTTCAAAGATATTCGCAAAAGTTATTTTAAGTGCTAAATCGCAATGTTGCACTAACCGTAAGGCGAAACCTAGCATGTTTGGTATCATTGGACTCGGCAAGGATTCAGCAATCTAAGAAGATGAAAATAAGTTAACCACATCCAAAGTTATAGCCATGTAAAAAAAAAAATTCTCAGGCTGCGTAATGATAATCATAAAATACAGCATTTTACTACAAAATTCAAGATGGCCCATGCCAAAAATGGCTGACATATCATTGGACCGAATCTAATGAGACGACTTTTATGATTTTTAGGCAAACCGTTCAGAAGTTATGAGGAAATATTTTTCATATCTCCGCACCAGTAGGAGGTGCTGTGCCAAAACGCAGCATGTCGCCTCAGGTCATGCTTGTGATGATCTGTACCAAGTTTGGCCAGAATACGATAAATCATTGCGGAGATACAGCCTTGTGTCTCTTTCCGCAAGCGCTACATAACATTTGTTTGCACGTAATTAAAAAAATTATGAATCGACTTGAATTCCATAACTTTTTGTTGCCATTGTCTGAAGATGATCTGGTTACATTTTCATGAAATTCCGATAAAACTGTGTAGGAGGAGTTTTTTTTTGGCCTTCGTCTTTAGCCACTGAATCAAAGGAAATTATTTTGTTTCTAGCCCTTAAGGTTCAAAAGTTATTACGCATAAATATGAGTGCAAATTTGGACAGTTGGTGGCGCTAGAGGGACTGAGTTAGAGACTCCAAATTTGCTGTGGTGACAATTTGCCAAATTTTATAACTTTCCCACAAGCGGTTCTATGGGATGCCATAGACTCCTATGGTGGAAGAAGAATGATAATAAGAACGCTAACGATTACAATAGCAGCCTACGCACCTTCAGTGCTTGGCCCCTAAAAAGAAAACTAACATTTAAACTAATGTTAAAGTGGAATTGCAGCTCCTGGTAATGGAGAAACTCGTCCTTAAATCCCCTCGCAGGACGTCAGACGCCATTCCCCGAGCGTCCCGTGATGGCCGAGGGCGGAGCGGCATTAGTAAATCTATTCTTAACCAGCCGTCCGGCCTCAGGACACACGAGACATCAGCGCCGAAACACGCCATTAGAGTCCATTAGAGCCGCAGCTTCAGCTCAACCTCCATTTCCTCCCTCTCCAAACCCTCTGCAGCTCTCATCTCTCCGATTGCCCCTTCCTCATGTCTTCCTTTAAATCTGTCTCTTTCGCTCTCTGTCAGTATAACTGCTTTCAGATATAGTTTTATTAAAGGACGTCCACAAGTTTGAATTCTGTCGTCACTTACTGACCCTCCTCATGTCGTTCCAAACACATTTGCTGTTCTTTTAATGGGACACACAAAGGAGATTTTTCACACAGATCTTTTCTCTTTCTTTTCTCATCATAAACGGTGAGCCTAAACACATTTACTTAAAGTGCAACTGACACTACAAGTCGTGTAGGAAATTCACTCCACAAATAAACTTTATTATTCATCAAAAGACCAAATGTATGCGCTTTGCATTATAGATAGATAGATAGATAGATAGATAGATAGATAGATAGATAGATAGATAGATAGATAGATAGATAGATAGATAGATAGATAGATAGATAGATAGATAGATAGATAGATAGATAGATAGATAGATAGATAGATAGATAGATGACGGACGGACGGACGGACGGACGGACGGACGGACGGACGGACGGACGGACGGACGGACGGACGGACGGACGGACGGACGGACAGACAGACAGACAGACAGACAGACAGACAGATAGATAGATAGATAGATAGATAGATAGATAGATAGATAGATAGATAGATAGATAGATAGATAGATAGATAGATAGATAGATAGATAGATAGATAGATAGATAGATAGATAGATAGATAGATAGACAGATAGATAGACGGATGGATGGATGGATAGACAGACAGACGGATAGATAGATAGATACATAGATACATAGATAGATAGATAGATAGATAGATAGATAGATAGATAGATAGATAGATAGATAGATAGATAGATAGATAGATAGATAGATAGATAGATAGATAGATAGATAGATAGATAGATAGATAGATAGATAGATAGATAGATAGATAGATAGATAGATAGATAGATAGATAGATAGATAGATAGATAGATAGATAGATAGATAGATAGATAGATAGATAGAAAGACAGACAGACAGACAGACAGACAGACAGACAGACAGACAGACAGACAGACAGACAGACAGACAGACGGACGGAAGGATGGACAGATAGATGGATAGATAGATTTTAGGATGGCAAAAAGGTTTAAAAGTTAAATTTTTAGTCTGGTCTGCCTCAGGTCTAACGGCGCTCGTCAATGTCAAACCGATTGAGATGGGGTTTATGGGCTCTTCTTCACACAGATCTATCACTTAATGCCATTGCGGAGACTCTGTTCTTTCCGGTGAAATCACAAAACAAAGTGCACACAAACGTGTCCCTGCTCTTAAAATACGATCATTGATGAACACCTTTGACATCGTTTACATAAACTCTACCAGCAGACCACTAGGGAACCCAAATGTGACCAGCGGATCGATGTGTTAATTCACTAATGTGAAGAATCTAACGATATATTTGGTGCAAATGAATGCAAATATTATTTGCAAATAGTCCCAAAATGATTATTTCCCAACTAGTATTAGACACAGAATTTAATTCACTGTTTTTTAAAATTGGTCCCCCCAAATGCCCTGCCCTGTGTCCAAACCATAGACTGTAAAAAAATATGGATGTAGTGTCCGTGGCGTCACTCATAGGATTCCTGAAGAGCAGTTCTGAAGTGTAAAGTAGGGTCGAGCTGGCCGTCGCCATCTTGTGAGCGCGTCACTCCCGGATAACAGAAAATGGGCAAAGAGGCGGGACGTGGGCGGAGCTGAGGTGATGACTAACAGACAGCAGACAAACGGCAATCCACCTGTCACTCAAAGTGGCCACGCCCTTAATTATGCAGGACTTTAAGGCTTTATATAATGTAAACGAATGAGTTATTAAATAATCCCCCCCCCCCCCCCTCACAGTCGTCATGCAGGGCAAAATTAGCCGTATAGACCAAAAGCACAATGTGCCCCAGACTGTAAACGTGTGTTCTTCTGCTGTAAAGTTGGGCATTTTAACATGAGCTCAATGAGATTCTGCTCCTTCTGGAGTCTGTCTCTAGTGGCCAGTCCATGAACTGCAGTTTAAGTCACTTCTGTATTCGCTTCAAGAGAAACTGCGGGACTTGCCGCTTGGTCCAAACCCATGGGCTTCGTCATAAAGGCAGTAACATGCAGTCCTGTCAGCTGTCCCACAATTCGTCTTCTGATTAATATTCCCTAATTTAGCAATAGGCCTATTATTTGTGAAAATAGTAGCAGAATGTCAATTGTCTCATTCTCTGCATTTTACAAATATCTGGGACACGAAAGATACGTTGGAATTTGCGATATACACCAAATTATGTATGGAAACGACTCGAGGGCGTTTTAGCTATACACAGTCCCTCCGGAAAAACGCTATTATGCGATCGCATGATTTAACGCATAATCAGCCAAAGTCCGCATATTTATGCGGGGGCCGCATTTTTTCAAATACACCGCACTTTCACCGCATAAATTGCCTATTTCCGCATGCAAAATATGCGGGGCTAGCATGATTTCATAATCCCCGCATTTTCGTTGCAAAAAAGTCATATATATATTAGCAGAAAGTTGAAAAATGTTTGTTTACTTCACACAAGAGCCGCCATTTCCCCCTGTTGCCATGGGAACGTTTTGAAGTGACGTAATTACCCGACGCGAACGTCATCGAAAAGCTGCAAACCCCCTGGAGAAACCATAGATATCGGTGAAACCATGATGAAGCGCAAACTCCCATTTGCCAACAAAAATAACAGCAAAAGAGCAAAGCAGTTTCCCGGTGTGTTGACCGATTTCAAAACACAGCATCATGAAGCTTTGAAGCGTTATGAATCAGTGAGTCGATTCAGCGGTTTGGAGCGAATCAGTGATTTGATTCAGCGGTTTGGAGCGTTATGAATCAGTGAGTCGATTCAGCGGTTTGAAGCGTTATGAATCAGTGAGTCGATTCAGCGGTTTGGAGCGTTATGAATCAGTGATTCGATTCACCGGTTTGGAGCGTTATGAATCAGTGAGTCGATTCAGCGGTTTGAAGCGTTATGAATCAGTGAGCCGATTCAGCGGTTTGAAGTGTTATGAATCAGTGAGTCGATTCAGCGGTTTGAAGGGTTATGAATCAGTGAGTCGATTCAGCGGTTTGAAGCATTATGAATCAGTGAGTCGATTCAGCGGTTTGAAGCGTTATGAATCAGTGAGTCGATTCAGCAGTTCGGAGCATTATGAATCAGTGAGTCGATTCAGCGGTTTGAAGCG
>CM042240.1:8798717-8921217 GCA_023566225.1 Romanogobio albipinnatus
AGACAGAAAGACCTTCAGATAGAACAGCAGACAGAACGTCTGTCAGATAGAACAACAGACAGAATGACTGTCAGATAGAACAACAGACAGAACGACTGTCAGATAGAACAACAGACAGAACAACCGTCAGATAGAACAGCAGACAGAACGTCTGTCAGATAGAACAACAGACAGAATGACTGTCAGATAGAACAACAGACAGAACGACTGTCAGATAGAACAACAGACAGAATGACCATCAGATATAACAGCAGACACAACGACTGTCAGATAGAACGACAAACAGAATGACTGTCAGATAGAACAACAGACAGAATGACCATCAGATAGAACAACAGACAGAACGACCGTCAGATAGAACAACAGACAGAATGACTGTCAGATAGAACAACAGACAGAATGACCATCAGATAGAACAGCAGACAAAACGACTGTCAGATAGAACAACAGACAGAATGACCATCAGATAGAACAGCAGACAGAACGACCGTCAGATAGAACAACAGACAGAACGACTGTCAGATAGAACAACAGACAGAACGACCGTCAGATAGAACAACAGACAGAATGACCATCAGATAGAACAGCAGACAAAACGACTGTCAGATAGAACGACAGACAGAATGACTGTCAGATAGAACAACAGACAGAATGACTGTCAGATAGAACAACAGACAGAATGACTGTCAGATAGAACAACAGACAGAATGACCATCAGATAGAACAGCAGACAAAACGACTGTCAGATAGAACGACAGACAGAATGACTGTCAGATAGAACAACAGACAGAATGACTGTCAGATAGAACAACAGACAGAACGACCGTCAGATAGAACAACAGACAGAACTACCGTCAGATAGAACAACAGACACAACGACCGTCAGATAGAACAACAGACAGAATGACTGTCAGATAGAACAACAGACAGAACGACCGTCAGATAGAACAACAGACAGAACGACCGTCAGATAGAACAACAGACAGAATGACTGTCAGATAGAACAACAGACAGAACGACCGTCAGATAGAACAACAGACAGAACAACCGTCAGATAGAACAACAGACAGAACGACTGTCAGATAGAACAACAGACAGAACGACCGTCAGATAGAACAGCAGACAAAACGACTGTCAGATAGAACAGCAGACAGAACGACCGTCAGATAGAACAGCAGACAGAACGACTGTCAGATAGAACAACAGACAGAATGACTGTCAGATAGAACAACAGACAGAATGACCGTCAGATAGAACAACAGACAGAATGACTGTCAGATATAACAACAGACAGAAAGACCTTCAGATAGAACAGCAGACAGAACGACTGTCAGATAGAACAGCAGACAGAACGACCGTCAGATAGAACAGCAGACAGAACGACTGTCAGATAGAACAACAGACAGAATGACTGTCAGATAGAACAACAGACAGAACGACTGTCAGATAGAACAACAGACAGAATGACTGTCAGATAGAACAGCAGACAGAACGACCGTCAGATAGAACAGCAGACAGAACGACTGTCAGATAGAACAACAGACAGAATGACTGTCAGATAGAACAACAGACAGAACGACTGTCAGATAGAACAACAGACAGAATGACTGTCAGATAGAACAGCAGACAGAACGACCGTCAGATAGAACAGCAGACAGAACGACTGTCAGATAGAACAACAGACAGAATGACTGTCAGATAGAACAACAGACAGAACGACTGTCAGATAGAACAACAGACAGAACGACCGTCAGATAGAACAACAGACAGAAGGACTGTCAGATAGAATAACAGACAGAATGACAGACAAAATGATAGAACGACAGACAGAATGACCGTCAGATAGAACAACAGACAGAACGACCATTAGATAGAACAACAGACAGAATGATAGAACAACAGACAGAATGATAGAACGACAGACAGAACGACCATCAGATAGAACAACAGACAGAATGATAGAACAACAGACAGAATGATAGACAGAACGACAGACAGAATGATAGAACAACAGACAGAATGATAGAACGACAGACAGAACGACCATTAGATAAAATAATACAGAATGACAGACAAAATTATAGAAAGACAGACAGAACGACCATCAGACAGAACAACAGACAGAGTGATAGACAGAATGACAGACAGAATGATAGAACAACAGACAGAATGATAGAACGACAGACAGAACGACCATCAGATAGAACGACAGACAGAACGACAGAATGAAAGAGAACAACAGACAGAACAACCGACAGAACGACAAACAGTCTTGGTATTCTGGATATCCATCAAATTATAATAAAAGTTTTAAATGACTGAAAACAGAGTGGAATAATCAGTTCTGCTCATGATAATCTAGTTTACTCAAAAAAACTCTGAATATCATTCCACGTATTAATGACTTAACTCTTGCAAACTCACAGTAAACATAACGTTGTTTCCCGGAGGACTGATTACCGTGCATTGACTGCTTAAGACCAAAAGGAAGAGCGTGATGTGTGAGACTGCTCAACAGATCCGGGGTCAGTGACGGCACTCTGTCTGCTTTACATTGATTCAGTGCGACCATAAATAACTCAGAGACACACCACCTGCTCTGAGACCAAACACACCGATGTGTGTTTCTGATTAGACGTCATTCATCAAGTGTCTGGATCTGTGCTTTTAACTTTTAACTGGAACAGAAAAACAAGTTTCTAGACTATCAAGTAGAACAAAGCAGCTCTACAGAGGATTCATTAAAAAGTGCAACACGTTTATATTTATGCATTTGGCAGACGCTTTTATCCAAAGCGACTTACAGTGCCCTTATTACAGGGACAATCCCCCTGGAGCAACATGGAGTAAAGTGCCTTGCTCAAGTACACACTGGTGGAGACCGCTGGGATCAAACCAGCAACCTTCTGTGTATCAGTTCAGTGGTTTAACCCACTGGACCACCATCTCACGTTTAAAGTTAGTCTAATTCAAACTATTCTAGCACTAGTTTAGTTTGTTAGTGATCTGAAATGAGTCAGCAAAGGGCAGCTCTGCGGTTCAGCGCTCACACAGAGGAAGTCAACAACATCAACAGAAACTTTATAATCATGGATATAAACTGTCGAATTGCAGAACTTCTCTTTTGTGCTTTGTTTTTTTGCTGTCGGACACTGACACAAGAGACTGAGCAGAACTGCTATCAGACTGAAGCTGAAATATAACACTTCACACAGACATTTAAAGACTAAACACACGTCTGACAGCGTAAACAGAGCAGGTACCAAACTCGAGACGCCGCAGGAACATCAGCTATGTGATATTTTAGAGCGAGCAGACACACGTGAACACTGTGACTCAATAAGGAAGTTCTGCTCGCTTACAAAACACACAGGAAAAGTCACTTCAGTAAGAGCAACACACACACACATAAAACACCACAACACGCAGCAGGAAAAAGAGGAATCGCCATGAAATCTCTTCAAAATCTCAACTGCTTCTCTGAAAGCGCTTCTCCTTCCTTTCATAAAAGATCCCAGAAATCACACGTTCCTCCTCTGGAGATTCTGACCAGATCTCAACGGTTTCTCAAACTTGGCAAGAGATTTCAGTGTGAGCTCGAACATTTCTCCTCTGCTCTCCACATTCATTTCAGAAGCTCAACACTGTAAAAGCTCATTGGAGGCACAATGTCACAATTCTTTGTGATTATAGGTGAAATTTACAAGCAATGTCTTGAGTTTCAAAGTAAATCTTACACCATTTATTCAGTGTATACTTTGGATTAGGCGGACGAATATTGAGCTTTTTGATGGGGTTTGGTTTCTGCCAAACCTTAGAATTGTTTTCCACCGAACCGAACCCTAGGCTTGCACTTAGGGGTGGGAATCTTAAGGCGCTTAAAGGGATAGTTCACCCAAAAATGAAAATTAGCCCATGATTTACTCACCCTCAAGTCATCCGAGGTGTGTATGACATTCTTCATTCAGACGAATAAAATCTGAGTTATATTACAGAAGTCCAGGCTAATCCAAGCATTAGAATTGAATTCATAGTTGCTCTGTTTTTGAAGTCCATAAAAAGTGCATCTGCCCATCATATAACTGCTCCACGCGGGTCTGGGGTGTTAATAAAGGCCTTCTGAAGCGAATCGATGCGTTTGTGTAAGAAAAATATCCATATTTAAAACTTTATCAAGTAAACTTTCGGCCGACCGCCTTCCCTGTTCAATTTATGGAAAAAGTGTTGAAAGTGCCCCTGCGATCGAAAGACTAACGCAAGCAGGTCCGCCCGTCATGACGTCACGTACGCATCTTGAGTTTCACTTTCAACATTCAACACTTTTCCACAGAAGGCGGGCGGCTGAAAGTTTACTTGATAAAGTTTTAAATATGAATATTTTTCTTACACAAACGCGTTGATTTGCTTCAGAAGGCCTTTATTAACACCCCGGACCCACGTGGAGCAGTAAACTGAAAATCTGGATTCGGTGCATCCCTACTTTGGATTAGCCTGGTCCTACCAGACTCTCGGACATTTCATTTGTTCAGGGAGTCTGGCCACTCTCCATTGACAAGCGTTAACTCCCTTGAGTTAACTCTGTCGAAGTTTAAAACTATTGGATCTGCTCAGAGCCACTCTGATCTGCCATAACCAATCGCTAATGTTTGGTCGTGACGTATGTCCTCTCAAACTAGCCCACAACATCAAAACCCAGAGAATGTACCGCAATCCCAGACGGAGTACTGAAGGAAAATGAAACTTGAGTGGAAGTACGTAGGAGGGCGGAGCCAGGCTAGCTTTGGATGACAACTAGGGACTCATATGTGTCTTAATTTCTCTCAAAAGGATGGATGAATATGTTTTAAATGATTTGCTAATGATTCATGTTTCTCCTCCTCCTTTTCGACTGACTCCATCGATCCCTCTTAGAGACTCTTTGACCATCCAATCGATTCATCTTTGATATAATCAAGCCCCGTCCTCATTTTATCCGACTCAGAGACACGTCACATCACGGAAGTAAGATGGGTTGTGAAAGCCACTAAAGCTGCATTGGTTTCACTACAAACACAAAACACGGCTGCTATAAACCCTCATCATCCTGATCTTCAGCTCGCGAGGGTTTAGTTCAGGCCTTCAAGGGTCCGTTCAGCCGAAAATATCAAATCATTTACTTACACTCGTGTCGTTTCAAACTTGTAGGGCTTGAAATCCAGAGATAAAAATGTTCTTCAATGGGGTCCAATGATGTTTGAATGTGGTAACCGTTAACTAAAACTTAAACTCTTAGATTTTATTTCAGCTGCCAAGGCAACAATTTTAATTTAATTTGAATAAAACTGTAAAAATAATGAATAAAAATGGTAACAATTTACTATCAGGATCCATTAGTTAATGCATTTACTAACAATGAGCAATAGATTACTCTTTGTGAACTTTAGTTAGTAAAAATACTTTTGACTATTGTTAGTTCGTGTTAACTCATATAGTTAACCATTTTCCATTACATTTTTATTGTGTTTTAGCAATTTTGCGTTTTTATGGCAACACTCAACATTAAGTAAAAATAAAACGTTACTAAATCTGATAAATATTACAATAGTTCACCGAAAAAATCAGGTCATACAGGTTTGGACCGACATGAAAGTGAGTCTTGGCCCTTTGACAGGCGGAGGAACAGTGACATAGAGCAGGTTTTGAGATCCTACCACATGTTCGGCCTCGGCCGGGCTGGAGGGAAAGTCCTCCAGCGAACACTCTCCCACATCTCCTTCACTATCCATCGCCTCCGCTCCGCTCCTCTCCCGCTCTCCTCTGATGAAACGACTCTGCTATCAGAGCCCTTGACACCATGAACAGCAGCAGCTTCCGCTCAGAGAGAACGACAGCAACAGCTTCCTGTTCATCTCGACGCGACACACGAGAGAGAGGTTTGCCGTTTGCACAGAAACACACACACACACACACACACACACACTTAAACACGTGAATGGTTGGCTTTTGAAATCTCTCAACCAACTTCCGGCTCAGAGACAAGCATTTCAGTAAGGTGTGTGTGTGTGTCTGTGTGTGTATGTGTGTTTTAATACACAGGATGGCATTCGTGAACACTTGTGACTGCCAGAGAGGAAACGAAACTGTCCAAAATACACACACACTGCAAAACTGACTTAAATAGACTTAGGCTTAACAACAACTAAAATACAGTTTCTAGAATAAATGGCATCAATAATGTTTTTAAAGTGTGTATAAAGGCACGGGTGGTCTCTGCTGTCCTCTCTAGATCTAGTGATGCAAAGCAGAGAAGTTGAGCTGTATCAAAAGCTAGTCTAAAGAAATGTGTATGTGCGGAATCTAAACATGATCTAGTTTATGATCAGCACGGTAACGTCATGCACCTTTCATCTCAGGGCCAAATGTGACCAGTAAACAGAGCAACTACATTCCTAACTGACAGTGAAACCTTCCTGTGAAGCTTCACAGCATCTGTAAGACTGGCCCTTGACATCCTGCCCCACACACATGCCCCGCCTACAACAGCACATTACCCCAGATGCCCCACCCACAGTTAAACTCTGCCCATAACAATGCCCCGCCCACAACTCACACTACCCCAGATGCCCCACCCAAAGTTCAACTCTGCCCATAACAATGCCCCGCCCACTACTCACACTACCCCAGATGCCCCGCCCACAGTTAAACTCTGCCCATAACTATGCCCCGCCCACAGTTCAACTCTGGCCATAACAATGCCCCACCCACAACTCACACTACCCCAGATGCCCCGCCCACAGTTCAAATCTGCCCATAACTATGCCCCGCCCACAGTTCAACTCTGGCCATAACAATGCCCCGCCCACAACTCACACTACCCCAACTGCCCCGCCTACAACTGCATATTACCCCAGATGCCCCGCCCACAGTTCAACTCTAGCCATAACAATGCCCCGCCCACAACTCACACTACCCCAACTGCCCCGCCTACAACTGCATATAACCCCAGATGCCCTTCCCACAGTTCAACTCTGCCCATAACAATGCCCCGCCCACAACTCAAACAACCCCAGATGCCCCGCCCACAGTTCAACTCTGCCCATAACAATGCCCTGTCCAAAACTCACACTACCCCAGATGCCCTGCCTACAACTGGACATTACCCCAGATGCCTCGCCCACAGTTCAACTCTGCCTCTAACAATGCCCCGCCCACAACTCACACTACCCCAGATGCCCCGCCCACAGTTCAACTCTGCCCATAACAATGCCCCGCCCACAACTCACACTACCCCAACTGCCCCACTTATAACTGAATATAAGCCCAGATGCCCCGCCCACAGTTCAACTCTGCCCATAACAATGCCCCGCCCACAACTCACACTACCCCAGATGCCCCGCCCACAGTTAAACTCTGCCCATAACAATGCCCCGCCCACAACTCACACTACCCCAACTGCCCCACTTATAACTGAATATAAGCCCAGATGCCCCGCCCACAGTTCGACTCTGCCCATAACAATGCCCTGTCCAAAACTCACACTACCCCAGATGCCCTGCCTACAACTGGACATTACCCCAGATGCCTCGCCCACAGTTCAACTCTGCCTCTAACAATGCCCCGCCCACAACTCACACTACCCCAGATGCCCCGCCCACAGTTCAACTCTGCCCATAACAATGCCCCGCCCACAACTCACACTACCCCAACTGCCCCACTTATAACTGAATATAAGCCCAGATGCCCCGCCCACAGTTCAACTCTGCCCATAACAATGCCCCGCCCACAACTCACACTACCCCAGATGCCCCGCCCACAGTTCAACTCTGCCCATAACAATGCCCCGCCCACAACTCACACTACCCCAACTGCCCCACTTATAACTGAATATAAGCCCAGATGCCCCGCCCACAGTTCAACTCTGCCCATAACAATGCCCCGCCCACAACTCACACTACCCCAGATGCCCCGCCCACAGTTAAACTCTGCCCATAACAATGCCCCGCCCACAACTCACACTACACCAACTGCCCCGCCTACAACTGCATATTACCCCAGAAGCCCCGCCCACAGTTAAACTCTGCCCATAACAATGCCCCGCCCACAACTCACACTACCCCAGATGCCCCACCCACAGTTCAACTCTGCCCATAACAATGCCCCGCCCATCTCACACTACCCCAGATGCCCCGCCTACAACTGCACATTACCCCAGATGCTCCGCCCACAGTTAATCTCTGCCCATAACTATAACCCGCCCACAGATCAACTCTGCCCATAACAATGCCCAGCCCACAGTTCAACTCTGCCCATAACAATGCCCAGCCCACAGTTCAACTCTGCCCATAACAATGCCCCGCCCACAACAACACATTACCCCTGATTCCCAGCCCACAGTTCAACTATGCCCGTAACAATGCGCTGCCCACAACAACACATTACCCCTGATGCCCAGCCCACAGTTCAACTCTGCCCATAACAATGCCCCGCCCACAACAGCACATTACCCCTGATGCCCGCCCCCAGTTCAATGCTGCTCATAACTATGCCCCGCCCACAACTCACACTACCCCAGATGCCCCGCCTACAACTTCACATTACCCCAGATGCCCCGCTCAGCCATATGACCGCTATGTTTACAGACAACATTTCACACAAACCTGAATAACAAGTTCACATCTCTGAATCATAGATGGAGTGAAGCAAAGCCACTAAGGTACATCGAGGTACTTAAAATACATCTATACAAAAATGTTAACACTTCACTATATTTTTAACTGTAAAACTGTGAATAATTAGGTTAACACAAGAAAATTATTACTACAGTTGCCTCAAAATTGCACTTTAATATGTGAGTGAAAGACTTGGGGCACCCAAGCAATGCCATAGCAATAATCTGTAACACCTAGCAACCACAAGAATACCTTTCAACTGCCTAGCAACTATATAGCAATTCCTTAGAAACCACCCTGACCATTTTAGCAACTACCAAGCAATGCCCTAGCAACCATCTATAACACCTATCAACTGTCTAGCAACCACAAGAACAACCTGGGAACTGCCTAGCAACTATATAGCAATGCTTTAGAAATCACCATATCAACACCCTGGCAACCATCTGTAACATCTAGCAACTGGCTAGCTACCACCAAAAAAAACCTAGCAACCACTTTGAACACTCTTGCAACTATCTATCAATGCACTAATAACTATCTGTAACAGCTTGCATTTAACGCTTAACGCCATAACAACCATCTATAATACCTAGCAACGGCCTAGCTACCAACAAGAGCACCCCAGCGACTGTAACTGCATATCAACACCATAGCAATTTTCTGAAAATTCCACAGGAACTACATAACAATGTCCAAGCAACCACACAAAACACCATAGTAATGCCTTAGCAACCACCCTGAATACCCTATTAACTACTTAACACCATAACAACAATCTTAACACCTAGCAACGGCCTAGCTACCAACAAGAGCACCCCAGCGTCTGCAACTGCAGAGCAATTGTCCATAGGAACTACAAAACAATGCCCAAGCAACCACACATAACACCATAGTAATGCCTTAGCAACACCCCTGAACACCCTAGCAACTACTTAACACCATAACAATCATCTATAACACCTAGCAACGGCCTAGCTACCAACAAGAGCACCCCAGCGACTGCAACTGCAGAGTAACTGTCCATAGGAACTACAAAACAATGCACAAGAAACCACACAAAACACCATAGTAATGCATTAGCAACCACCCTGAACACCCTAGCAACTACTTAACACCATAACAACCATCTATAACACCTAGCAAAGGCCTAGCTACCAACAAGAGCTACCCAGCAAACAACTGCAGAGAAACTGTCCATAGGAACTACAAAACAATGCACAAGCAACCACACAAAACACCATAGTAATGCCTTAGCAACCACCCTGAACACCCTAGCAACTACTTAACACCATAACAACCATCTATAACACCTAGCAACGGCCTAGCTACCAACAAGAACACCCCAGCGACTACAACTACAGAGCAACTGTCCATAGGAAATACATAACAATGCCCAAGCAACGACACGCAAAACAAGGCACGAAATCTAATCTGGCAAAATCTGATAGTTTCTCTGTGACTATTGAGCAGTCCAAAGTTTTTCCATCCACGCAGGTGTCGTCCTTGATAGCACCCTATCTTTTAAAGCTCACGTTAATAATATTATTAATTCTGCATATTTTCATTTACGAAACATAAACCGTCTTCGTCCTTCTCTGACAATGAACAACACTGCTATCCTTGCACATGCCCTGGTTACGTCGCATATAGATTATAGCAATTTTCTTCTTTTTGGTTTTCTTTCTAAACATAATCACAAATTATTTCTAAAACCCCTGCCATAGAGCACATTTATCCTGTTCTTCAACACTTGCACTGGCTTCTGGTGAAATATCGAGTTATCTCTTGGTTGAGATTGTATCTTTCTGATCACACTCAGTTCAGTTCACAACTCAAAAACTTCAGATCCAAGCCACTGGTGTTCCCCAAGGCTCAGTCTTGGGCCCTCTTTTATTTATTATTTATCTATTGCCCCTTGGAAGTACGGTATTCATTTCCACTGCTATGCTGATGACACATTGCTTTACCTGTCTTCCATGCTTATTTCGTTCTTTTCTTCCACTTTCTCTGTCCAGCTGCTTAGCTGGAATTAAAAACTACTTTCATCTAATTTCCTTAAACTCAATAGTGATAAAACGGAAATTGTGCAAAATGTAATTTGGCTAAATCTGATAGCTTCGCTTCTCTTCGGTCTTCCTTATAAAGTCCAGAATTACCAGCTGCGCAAATTATTTCTATAACCCCTGCCACAGAGCACATTTCCCCTGTTCTTCAACACTTGCACTGGCTTCCAGGACAATATCCAATTGATTTCACAACCGTGCTCCTTACCTACAAGGCTGTTAGTAATCTAGCTCCTTCATATCTCTCTGATCTTCTTCAATTTGATATTCCTGCCTGTACCCTCAGATCCTCTTCATCAATGTTTTTAGTCTCAACACGCACCCGCCTGAACAGTATGAGGTCTAGGGCTTTTAGTCATGCTGCTCCTCATTTGTGCAACTCCCTTTCCCTGGACATTTGTAACAGCGACAGTCTTCACACTTTTAAATCCTGTCTTAAAATGTTTACTTATTTAAACAGGCTTATTTATGATAGCAGATGTACTGAGCAATATCTTATTCTTCGGTGTCTTGATGTATATTATAGTTTGCTTTGTCTAATGTTGTTATACTGATATATATGCTGTTATATTTCTGCGGCTCTGAAATGCTTCTATATGATGGTGAACATCACACACAGCAGGGAACTCACAGAAATATATAAACAAATGACCACCAGATTTTAATGGAGATTGAAAGCAGATTATAAATCATTCTGAGAGGCGGCCTGATAAACATGATGATTATCCTCAGTTACATCAGTTAGCGTGTGCGTGTCTCTCTCTCTCTGTGTGTGTGTGTGTGTGTGAACGTAAACTAGAGCATTGGAAACACTGAGCGTGTGTTTTGGCTTATCTTTGCTCTGATGGCATTACTGTATGTTAGCAAGAGTTCAATCATGCCTGAGACTTTTTTTGGTTGCATAACAAAACAAATTTGCAGAAGAACTTAAAGGGGGTCTTTAGTTTAGCAGATTGAGTTTGAGAATACACACATGCAGTCACACTCAGAGACATACACACACACACATAACCCCTCCTGTTCGAACCGCCCGTTCTAAGCGGGACTTGAACCCGGGTCGGCCGGCATGAGAGTCGGATGCTCTAACAAGGAGGATAAAGACTGCAACCCCTAGTGTCAGTCGCTAGAGCATCTATTGAGACCAGAGGAGTGAGGTTTACTCACACAGCAACTATTGGCTGGCCTCCATTACACATCCCGAAAGACACACTCTCTCAAACACACACACACACACACACACACACACACACACACACACACACACACACACACACACACACACACACACACACACACACACACACACACACACACACACAAACACACACACACAAACAAACACACACACACACACACACACACACACACACACACACACACACACACACACACACACACACACACACACACACACACACACACACACACCCCGGAAGACACACAGACAGATACACACTCTCTCTCACACACACAGAGAGAGAGACACAAATACACACAGATAGACACACACACACACAGACACATACATACACACACACACACTTTGGAGAGCGTTTTTTTTTTTTTTTTTTGTAAAAACGCTGTCTCAGTGTAGACAAAGGCCAAAAGAAAAAGAAAAAGATGCGTTTTCAAATGAAAATCTATTAGTGTGGACAAGGCCTAAATGAAGCAAGGGTGTAGAGTTACATTCAAGCTATTTTAAGGCATGAATAAAACACATTTCCCAGGAAAAACACTTTTAAATGTCATTTTGGTGATCAAAGATGAGTTTTAAGGGATAACATGATAGACTAGCTGAGGACTTTATGTAAAATAGTCTTATTGTTATCGATTCATCAGGAAAAAAAAGTGTCTTCTTAATCTCGCACGCACGCACGCACACACACACACACACACAGGGGGTTTTTTTTGTGAAATGTGGGGACATTCCATAGGCGTAATGGTTTTTATACCGTATTTTCTATCCCCCTACACTGCCCCTAGCCCTAAACCTACCCATCACACACACACACACACGTCAGACTCATCAGTTTTATATGTATGAGACCATCACATTACTGAACCTCTAACATCACCATTACGATTATTAAGAGATGCCACACGTAGAGCATGTCTATGAAGGTTTGATAAGATTATGTGTAATAACTGTGCTTGCTGCTATGGTTTGTAAATTGTTGAAATATTTCACAATATTACTATTTGTACTGTATTTGTGATCACATAAACACAGCCTTGATGAGCAGAAGAGACTTCCATACACACATCAAATATCATTTGACCGTTTATTATATCATCTATTGTGTTTTGTGTGAAGAGATTATATTTCACGAGATTTAAGCGATTACTAGTCCACATGTCTCAGCGACACTGAGTGAAAACTACACCTGAGCGCTCGAAACATCTCCACAGCTGATCAATGAAAGACACGCACTGATGCTTATGGACGTGAGACAGAGAGAGAGAGAGAGAGAGAGAGAGAGAGAGAGAGAGAGAGAGGGAGGGAGAGAGAGAGAGAGAGAGAGAGAGAGAGAGAGAGGGAGGGAGAGAGACAGAGGGAGCGAGAGACAGACAGGAAGTCATTAATGAGCGTTGAGAGGACTGATCCATTTCTCTTAGTGCTTTGGCAGAACGAGCACTAATAAAAATTGAATTATCAGATGGAGTCATGCTGCTGCAAGACTCCTGAGAAAGACAAAATCTTGTGAACGGATCTCTTAAAAAAAACCCAGAATCACCCTTAACACTGATTAATGCACTTCTGAAGCACCTCTAGACATTGCCAATCTTTAACAGTCCTTCTGTTTACACTGACTCAGCATCCCAACGGAGGTATTTTAAAACGATGACGCACGTTTAGTCATGTGACACATATTGAAGCGATAGATACACTATATTGCCAAAAGTATTGGGACGCCCCATTGAGTTCATGGCCACAGGTGTGTAAATCAAGCACTAGGCCTGCAGACGCTTCTACACACATTAGTGAGAGAATGGGCCGCTCTCAGGAGCTCAGAGAACTCAAGTGTGGGGCCGTGATCGGTGGACACCTGTGATGCGCGGGTTGATCCAAAATGAGCGGGTGCCCGCGGTTACGAGTCATCCAAAAATATTTTTAATGATATTCGTGTCACGGTCGGTCGGGTCGTCAATAAATCCTTATTTACCTTTTGAATGTTGAGCGTTATTAACTTTTGAATAAATGCTGACGCGGGACAAAATGCCCGATTTCCCAAAACGTTGAACTGAGCAATGCCATTGTACCATTTTAGGCTACTTTTTATGGGATGATTTTAGACTCAAAATTATTAATAAATTCACACACACTTATCCATGAACTTAATATAAATGTTGCAAACATGTTGTACTATCCACAAACAAATGCCTTTTAACTTGTGTGTGCAAAATACAGAATTACATGAATGTGCAGCGATTTGTACAAATAGAGACATAGTTGTGAATACAAAACTTCGATTTTGTATTAATGTAGGTCGGAATTTGTGCGTGCAACGAGTAAGATGTGCATTTGTGGATCCGGTGACGCGCATTCATTCATTGACTCGTTTGTGAGTCGATCCTATTTGATTCATTTGGATTTTGAGACTTTCATTTCGCCAGTTTGGCCTTGCACGATCCACACACACAGCTGTCTTAGAAAACCTTCTGCCACTAGATGGCAGTATTCTGCCAAAACAGACACCGGCACCGTGAGTGTTATTCTGCCTATAAGACGCTTCATGTGTCCTCGTTATAAAGACGAGGAAAACATTTAACAAGCAAACATCAAAAAGGTATTAAAGACTACTTTGTATAGGCAAGCAGATTAAATCAGGTTATGAACACAACATTGTTCATCACAACATTTTTCTCCCATAGAAAACCATTATAAAATGCTTAATATGCAATATAGCACATGTTCAATAAAGTATAGTCTACTTTAAATATCAGCTAACGAGGTTATTAAACCTGCATGTGTAAGAATTATACAAGAGTTATACAAATGTAGTTTAAAACTGTTTTAGATAGCACATCACACTGTTAAAGGATTAGTTCACTTTAATGTTGCGGGTCAATTTGACCCATTTTGATTTTTAAGGTGTCAGAAATATCAGTTAACCTATGTTTTTTTTCTTTAAATTTTGCGACTTTTTCTCATTTAGGATCATGAACATGCATGCAAAGTTTCAACACGCTGATGTGTTTTGACATATACACACACATTTACTGTTACGTTCGTGATGTTCACAGGTCAATTTGACGCGCATATTTTAATGTTCTAAGGCATTTGAAGAGACCCAAAATAATAACATTTCTTGGTTATATTTTGTTATTTTAGTTTTTTACTAATCTATGAAGCTAAAAAAAGAGCTTTTCCCCATTTATTCCAATACAGAAATATTTTTTGTATGCCACAAATGGTAAAAATGAGCTATAATTTCTTTTTTCAACCTATCTGAAATACTATCTAACCTACATTGTTTTTCTTGAAATTGTGTGACCTTTTCTCATTTAGGGTCATTAACATGCATGCTAAGTTTCAACATGCTGATACGTTGTGAAATGTGTATATCAAAATTGTATACACTCTTGCTGTTTGTGGGTCAATTTGACCCATATAGGACAGCTATTCAAAAGCAACTGTACAGACACAAAATACAAAACACTTTGTTGTATGTCAGAGCTCTTCAACTCTAGTCCTGAAGTTCTGAGATTAACAACTTCATGAAGCAGTGTTTTGAAATCGGCCATCACTGTATAAGTCGTAAAAGTAAAGTTTAAAACAGGTTATAGAAGATTATAACCATGTAAAATATATAACATATATATTTTTTATATTTTATATAAAATATACATTTTACAAAACATGTTCAACTCTAAAACCTCAAGAAAATCAAAGCTAAATATCTGAACAAATTCTGTGCCAAATTTTAGGTTAATATATATTTTAAAAAATATGTTTTTGTGCGCAGTACCAACGTTTTCCACTAGATGACATGTAGACTCTTTGATTTCCATATATGGGTTGAGTGATCTGAACATTATATTTTCATACTTTTCAAAATATCTGTGAAGTAGACATCCTGTTCAGAAGTAGTTTGGGCAGTAATGTTAATATTTGATTTGAATTCAATCTCTAAAATGCAGATAAAAAAACGTATGGAAAGAGTCAGAGCGCGCAAATCTGACGAATCTATCGCTATTTATCTACTGCTCTGTCATCTCTTTTGAAAATCAGTCACCAAATATGAAAATTAGAGTCTGAAAGCTTTAAAATGCTATATATTTGGTCAAGATTACTTTAGACTAAGATATTATTGTTCTAAAAGTATAAAGGCAAGTGTCCCAATGGCCAATCTTAAAAATTGTGGTTAAAAGTATTTTTTATAAATCGTAAATTCAGATATGTATTCTTTGTAATGTGTGAAAATGATTGATATTAAAAGTTAATTGTTTGTACCTGATTGCATGTGTTTTTTCATAGTGTGATTTTTGGGGAATTGTATTGAATCCAATTAGGGTCAATTTGACCCGGACCATAACGAGTGTAACCAGAAATCGAACAGTGCACGAGGGTTAAAATGAAAATGTCCTGATTATTTACTCGCCCCCATCTCATCCAGAATGTTCATGTCTTTCTTTCTTCAGTCGAAAAGAAATGACGTTTTTTGAGGAAAACATTCCAGGATTTTTCTCCACATGATGGACTTCAATGGGGACCAACGGTTGAAGGTCCAAATCAATGCAGTTTCAAAGGAAGGGCTTCAGAGGCTCTGGTCCCAGACGAGGAATAGGGTTTTATCTAGACAAACCATAAGCTCTGCGGCTTGCCATGGATTGCGTAATCCCGTCGGAAAGGTCACGCTAGACGTCGTAGGCAGAAGTACCGCCCCAAGCAAACATGCGAGGACTAATACAAACGCCCTTTACCAAAAAACACTCCATCTCCAATTTCAAAATCATCCGACATCGTTGTTTAACCTTTTTTTTTGCTAAAGGATGTTTGTATTAGTCTTCGCCTGTGCCTATGTCTAGCGTGACCTTTACGACGTGATTGCGCAATTCGTGGTGTGTCGCAGAGCAGAGCAAGATGAGCAGTTTAGGTTAAAAAGTATATAAAAAATGTTTTCTTGAAAATGTCCGATGGTTTGTCTAGATCAGACCCTATTCCTCGTTTGGGATCGCTCAGAGCCTCTGAAGCCCTTCCTTTGAAACTGCATTGATCTGGACCTTCAACCGTTGGTCCACATTGAAGTCCATCATGTGGAGAAAAATCCTGGAATGTTTTCCTCAAAAACTGCATTTCTTTTAAATTGAAGAAAGAAAGACATGAACATCTTGGATGAAATGGGGGTGATGAAATCATCAGGAAATTTTCATTTTGAAGTTGAAGTTAAACTAATCCTTTAAATTAAATCTAGAAGAAAAAAATTATTAGAAGTTCCTCAAAACAATTCTTGCAGTACACAAATAATTTGCCAAAACAGTTTAAAATCTTTCAGTACTCAAAAAAAGTGGTTTCAAATAATTTTAGATGCCCACCCAAGGTTAAAATCTCTGTAAACAATCAAAAAATTGAGTGAATATGAGTTAAAGGAAAAATCAAGGACAGCATTGTGGAAAAGAGGAAGACAATGTATAAATAAAATAATTTAAAGTTGCAGTCCGTAAGTTTTTCCTCTTTGTCGCCATCTCTGTTTGAAACCTGCAATTGCAGTTTTTTGCTGAATTATCATCTTTACGAGGGTTGTGCATCGGCTCGCCTCCTCAGCGCGGACGAATCTAACGTTTTGAGGAGTGTGTGTGGCTGTCATTCATTCACCGCCCAGGTGTGCATACTGTACTTCAGAGTCTCGTATTCTTGGAGTATGACCAAAACAAGAATTTCCCCCGCAAAATATCATCTGAACACGTGAGTAACATGTGTGCTACTTTTTTTTTTTGACCAACTGAGAAAAAAAGCATTACAATAAATCGCGCAACCAACGGTGATTACACCTAACCATCGCTCATTTCACTTTATTTTGCTCATATACTTTGTTCTCAAATTGTTAATGTTAACAAAATCAGCATTGCGTGACTGCGTGTACTTACTTGTGTTCACACTTGTCATGTTTGGTTGGATTAAAGCGATCCCTGGGGCGATTGCTCGGTTAGTGCGGTTCATTTGAACATATGTGAACGCTGCCATCCGAACCCTGGTGCGCACCAAATGCTAAAGAGACGGGTCTCGGTCCGCTTCCAAACCAACTCTGGTGTGGTTCGACTGATATATCAGTCCCTCCAGAAAAACGTGATTATGCGATCACGTGATTTAATGCATAATCAGCCAAAGTCCGCATTTTTATGCGGGGGCCGCGTTTTTTCAAATACGCCGCACTTTCGCCGCATAAATTGCCTATTTCCGCGTGCAAAATATGCGGGGCTAGCATGATTTCATAATCCCCGCATTTTCGTTGCAAAAAAAGTCATATATATATATTAGCAGAAAGTTGAAAAATGTTTGTTTACTCCACACAAGAGCCGCCATTTCCCCCTGTTGCCATGGGAACGTTTTGAAGTGATGTAATTACCCGACAAGAACGTCATCGAAAACCTATAAACCCCCGTGGTGAAACCATAGATATCGGTGAAACCATGATGAAGCACGCACATTCCCATTTGCCAACAAAAATAACAGCAAAAGACCGCGCAAAGCAGTTTCCCGGAGTGTTGACCGATTTCAAAAAACAGCATCATGAAGCTTCGAAGCGTTATGAATCAGTGAGTCGATTCAGTGGTTTGAAGCGTTATGAATCAGTGAGTCGATTCAGCGGTTTGGAGCGTTATGAATCAGTGAGTCGATTCAGCGGTTTGAAGCGTTATGAATCAGTGAGTCGATTCAGCGGTTTGAAGCGTTATGAATCAGTGAGTCGATTCAGCGGTTTGAAGCGTTATGAATCAGTGAGTTGATTCAGCGGTTCGGATCGCCAAAGTCACGTATTTCAGCAGTTTGACACGCGATCCGAATCATGAATCGACTCACTGATTCATAGCATCATGATGCTGTGTTTTGAAATCGGTCATCACTGTACAAGTCGTTATTTAGAGACGAACGGAGGTCTGACGGGTGTCCAGCGACATGAGGGGACGTCATTAATGACAGAATTTAAATTTTTGGATGAACTAACCCTTTAAAGTCCCTGTAAAGGCAATTCTGAGATTTGTTTCTAAACACATTATAAATGTTAGAAATGTATTGCTGAAACACATTACAAAGACTGTGAACTATGAAGTACTGAATTCAGAAGTTAGACCGTTAAACAGTTTTTCACCGTTGCTGTGTTCAGGATTTTCTGGGCGGGGCTAAAACGGTGGCTCGATGACGCACCGAGCCTGACTCCTCCCCTAAAACGATCATAACTAGAGCACATTCGCATCAGTTCGATCGCGAGTTACTGTTAGTACTGTTAGTTACTATAGTCAACAACTTGCATAACAGCTTACAAAACAAAAACGATGAAGAGGTGGATTAATTTTGTGAACAGCACTCTTGATGGAGAGAGCTGAGGATCATCACCGACACCTACCTCTGCAGTGACTTTACACCGGATCGTTTTACAAACTTTCACCGGAGACAACTGGGATTCACTGATAATCCGCTGCAGAACCGGCTATCCCCCGCCCAGGCCGTCATCCTCCCGTCCCACCGACATCTGGTGCGTCGTGATCATAGACGCTCGTGATCAGTGAGTGTTGTCTTGTGTGCTACTGCCGCTTTCCCGCGAGTGGGCGTGGTTTCGGCGCCGACAGCGGACACACCCCCAGCGTTTGAGAGCAGAGAATGCTGCTCATTTTTTCAGGTTTTAGATAAGCTATTTTATGTACTTCCCGGATTTTTTTATGATTCAAATTTGGCTGGGTGGTTAATAAGACATTTATCTGTGGTGTGAGAAACTCAGAACACATGTTTAGTTTTGACTTTACAGGGACTTTAAGAGATTGCACTTTGTGCATTGGAAGCACTCAAATGTCTGTTTTGTAAAGCTACCTCTGTAAAACAGGAAGTTTTCTATTCATTTTTCAAGTTGTAGCATATTCCTTTTGTAAAGCTACAGAACTTGTTTGACTCAATGTTTTGTAAATTTGAGCCGTGTGTTTATTAAGGTCTTCAATAAAACAAGATGAGAACTTAAATATTCCCAGCACTTTCTGTGATGGAGTGCTTTTTTTCTCTTTTCCCACATTTTTCATCGCATTTTTTAAGAAAACATGCCTCATAATCAAGGATTTTTGCCCGCAACATTCACAAAAAAAGCCGCATTTTTCTGGAAGGACTGCATGATGCTGTGTTTTGAAATCGGTCATCACTATATAAGTCGCTATTTAGGTTTTTTTTGTGCACAATAACTATTATCGTCGCTTCATAAAGTTATTGTAGAACCACTGTAGTGAGATGGATTTTGTAACAACGTCTTTAGTGCTTTTGTGGGTCTTGAGAGTGTGCAGTACATTGAGCCAATGGAGGCCTTTCTGAGCCATCGGATTTTAACTAAAATATCTTCATTTGTGTCTGAAGATGAACGGAGGTCTTACGGGTGTCCAACGACATGAGGGGACGTCATTAATGACAGAATTTACATTTTTGGGTGAACTAACCCTTTAAGAGATTGCACTCTGTGCATTGGAAGCACTCTAATGTCTGTTTTGTAAAGCTACCTCTGTAAAACAGGAAGTTATTTATTCATTTTTTCAGAAGTTGTAGCATATTCCTTTTGTAAAGCTACAGAACTTGTTTGACTCAATGTTTTGTAAATTTGAGCCGTGTGTTTATTAAGGTCTTCAATAAAACAAGATGGGAACCTAAATATTCCCAGCACTTTCTGTGATGTAGTGCTTTTTTTCTCTTTTTCATCAAACCGCAGTTTTTGCAAGTTCCCGCAATTTCATCGCATAAAATTGCATAAATATCCCGCATTTTCCCGCATTTTTCAACGCATTTTTTAAGAAAACGTGCCGCATAATCAAGGATTTTTGCCCGCAACAATCACAAAAAAAGCCACATTTTTCTGGAAGGACTGATATATGGACGCAACACGGACCAAAGACATGTAAACGAACCAAAAGCAGGATGTGATGTCACAAGATGCGATGCTACAAGTCAGCTGATTTGACAACGCGGAAAGATCAGTGTATCCAAAATGAGTAGAGGGCAAACGTGGAGCAGCGAGGAGGTAAAGAGCCTCATCAATATATGCAGATCTGCGTTTCTGCACACAACGGAGGAAATCCTGCTGCTGTTCTGAATGTGTTGAACATTTTATGAGCTCTTCGTGAGTTCTCAGCTGGAAAAAATAAAACCATATGTACACGCATGAAATGATGGCGTTTAATCCAGCACACAGCATTGCTTTGAATGTTCGGTGAGCAGCTCTGTTGCGAAATATCCGTCATAAAAGCCGACCAATCAGGTTGTGACCGTATCCCTATGCCTTTGGTTCGGTAACTTTAGGTTCGCTGTAAAAATGCCAGTGTGAACGCTAAGCGGACCAGGACTATATGTTTTGTTTTTGTTTTTTGGTCCGGACCAAACGAACCAAACTACAAGTGTGAACGCACCCTTAGTGTGTATTAGCGTCCCCTGTAGACAGTGTTGGGGGTAACGCATTACAAGTAACTTGAGTTATGTAATAATATTACTTTTTCCAAGTAACTAGTAAAGTAACGCATTACTTTTCAAATTTACAACAAAATATCTGAGTTACTTTTTCACATTAATTTGACTGACAGCTCTCCTGCCCCCATGTTGAGAGTAAGTGCAGAGGCGTTGTGTGTGTAAACATGATGGTTATTGTAGTTCTAGACTAAAGTGAGCATTTATTTATCTCACTTGCACAATAAAGATTCTGTATTCCTCAAAATGATTAAAATCAGTCAAATGCAAAATCAGAATACTATGCAAACCTCCAATAGTTAAATGTTATTTTTAACTATTTTTATGCATAATCTACCTCTATATTTAATTTACCAATGTCTTGCTGCCGACCTTTGATGATTAAAATTACTAGATTTTTTGTTTTTATTGGTAAAACTTTTTTCTCCTACATCCTATTCTTCCATTATCCAGAATGGCAGCACAGCAGAGCTGCGCCCTCTACTGTTCACGCGTGAATTTGCATTTTTACCTCAGCCTGGGGCTTATTATTTCAATTTTGGTAAGAAGAGGTCTTTACCGTTGCACAAAAATATAACTTTTTTGTTATAAACAAAAACAAAAACAAGCCCAGGTGAGAAAAAGTAACGCAAAATGAACGTAACGCATTACTTTTCTTAAAAAGTAACTCAATTAGTTAATTTTTAAGGGAGTAACGCAATATTGTAATGCATTACTTTCTGTCCAGTCTAATCTTTTGACTACGGGTGAATCTCCAGTTGCCACTGATGACTTTCTGGATTACAATCCACCTTCAAAATGACCCGTTTAATTATTCCAGCTGCTGTGAGAAAAGGCTATAAATGATCCACCACCTGCAGCATCCTCTCATTCGCCGGACTCCTTCTTTATGAATACAGACGTGACGTAATGACGCCGCCATGCTCGAATTTCCCATGACAATCCATCAATACCACTCAAATTACAACACATTATTACAAGCTTACCGTCGTGAATCGATCGGGCTAAGATAAGGAGATCGTTTTGAACACTGACTGGTTACGTACTTGCCCAAAAATTTATTTTTGATCATTTTTAACCAAAAAAAAAGTTACGGACTGCAGCTTTAAACAAGGCCTATACACTGAAACACAACCTCAGACATAATATATATCAAATAGAAAACATCTGCAGACGAATTGCTCATATATTGTCTGTCTTTAACATTACGCCGCTAGCACAACAGACTCAAAAACAGCCGTAGAGTAAGCTTTCCCCTTATTTATTTTATGTTGAGCTCTTTTTTTAGAAAGTTCTGGAAGCTGTGGATGAATATAATCGCTATAATCGCAAAACTTGAAATTGGAATATCTCATAAAATATTTGCAACTAAACTGCTTCCATCCCATGTGTACACAGGAACAACATTTTCCTTTCCTGGGAAACATGCAAAACATCACTAATAAAATACAAAGAATCATATTTTATGCGCATGTTATCTTAACAAATATATATTATCCGCCTCAATTGGGTGCATTTTAAGAACATTTAATGCACATTATAAAATGTTATGCACATCTTGGCCTTTCCTTCCAGAGTTTTTTAGGTGATTCCCTAAAATGTTCACAAAAAAATGTGGTAACACTTTATGTTAAGGTGACGTAGTTGCACATTACTACATGTACTTACTATAGCAATAACAGTAAATTATGCATAATTACAAGTAACTAACCCTAAGCTAGTCAATAAAATGGGTTCATCTTGAAGCCATCAAACAAACTGAGAGTGTAGCACCCGACATCACTTCCTGTGTGTAAAGTGCCTATAATCACATCATTTCCTGTGTGTACAATGCCTATCCTGACATCACTTCCTGTGTGTACTGTGTCTATCCTGCCATTATAAAGATTCGAATGGTTTCTCGTTCACTCCTGATGATGGATCACTCACTGAACGACCGTCTGCATGTTTCTGGACTTTATCAGGATTTACTGCAGAACACGAAGGGATAATAATTCACTAAATTCTATTAAAGGAAAAGCTGATTACATTTACATCATCTCTGACCCAGTTCATGATGAATATTTGCTTTAAATTATGCTTTTACTTTCTGGTTGATTTATAGTCACTATTGAGATTACAATTCTGTCAGTAAATATAAGCAAATTAGAGCAGATATGGCATTATTTGCATTTTTAAACATAGCATTTCAGAAATCAATTGTCAATTTATGACTATATATATATTAGTTAAATTGTTTACCCTAATAACAAAAGCAGGAGACTATAAGTCATACTTTTGTCACATCAACATCATCATCGTCTATAAACATTAGACTGGGGTGAGGTTACAGACAGGACATTTGCATCAAGCTTTCATGCACACATCTACCAAATTAGGTGGTTAAAATGTGTCTAGTGTTGTCAAAACATCCCCGTCTCATGTTACGTTTTGATGGCGCTCATGTTCTCTTTAATGTAAACAGATGCCGGTGAATTTCACCATAAGGGCCCTCCAAGCCGTCCGACGGCGTTTCTCTCCAGAAAGCTCATAACCGAGCGCTCGCACTGCCAACTGTGACACTCGAGGGCATTAGGGCTGGTTTCTGCTCTCCTCACAGAAGAAAAACATTTGGACAATTGTTTTAGCAACCGACCCGCAGCAGGTTATTGATTTTGTGCAATGTGCTTTAATGCATCTAATGGGCTGCGAAAGCAGGGGGTGAAGAGGGACACGGCCAGGCTAAAAGGATCATGGGACGGATCCTTCTCCGGCGAGCGAGACACTTACACAAACACAATCGCAGCCAAATCTCATTGTAAGAAAGATACCACACAAATATATACAAAAGCAAACTGAAAGCATGAACACAATGCAGAAAAAGCCACATGAAGTACTGAAGAAGTTTTTAAATGGAAAATTATTTGGTGCGTAAGCTCAAAATATCATGGAGTATAACAAGAGCAGAAGCTTGCACACATAATCATAGAAAATCTCTAATAAAATGCTTTATTCAGAGGCCAAAAAGTGCAATGTATGCAAGCTTGTGTCCGCCTCAGAATTAAAAAAGAGTTGATGTTACATTCCATGTGTTTTCTTGTATTGTTTTTTTTTGGGGGGGGGGGGGGGTTGTCTTTTCCATTCTTTTTGTTTTGCTTTATCTAGGGAATCACCGCAAACGAAAACTATACTGCTGTCACGACGCAAATTCGGGACATTCGGCGTAATGGGTGACGTCGACCAATCAGCGGACGGGCCGGCATGATAAGAGGCCCCATTTCTTGTAAATGGGCAGTGAGGGGATTCATACGAACACTCACTCATCTGTCATCTCTGTCTTACATTTACATTTATGCATTTGGCAGACGCTTTTATCCCAAGCGACTTACAGTGCCCTTATTACAGGGACAATCCCCCTGGAGCAACATGGAGTAAAGTGCCTTGCTCAAGGACACACTGGTGGTGACCGCTGGTCGAACCAGCAACCTTCTGCGTATCAGCTCCATGGTTTAACCCACTGGACCACCATCTCACATATTATCGTTCTTATCGGTGACTGTTAAGTACCCTGTTCATTTGTGCTTAGTTATTGCCGAGTTAACACTCCGTTGGGGGTTTGTTCATTATTATGACAGTGACACACTAGTTCCGTCTGAGAGTGTTTGCACGCTGTTGTTGTATTGCTCGCAGGTGTTTGAGATCAACGCATTACACGCGTATGAGGCCGCGCCGTGTCCTTTGGTAGAGTTGATTCCTTCATTGATGCTTTGGTTGCCTGTTTATTTTGTTTTAGTTAGATAGATAGTTTTCCTTATTGTTATTTAGTTAGAATGAGAGATCGCCCTCAGTTGTAATCTTGTTTTGTAGTCAGTGTAGTTTATTTTGAGCGTCGTACACGCTGAAGATCTCGGTTTTGTTTCTACATTTTTCTTTCGTTAGTTAGTATTAGAGGTTTGGGGTAGTAATGATTGGGGTTTTGTTTTGATTATTTCATTGATTTGGGCGACTCTCTTGTTATCATTGGTTTTGTTTTTCTACTTTTTTCTTATATCATCTGTTTTGGTAATCTATTATTTTCTGGAAATAAACCAGTCAAAGTTATCAATTCAGTCTGCTGATTCTTTTTGGCTGCCTGCACCCCTCAACAGTTGCATCTCACATAAGTGTTGCGTCATCATCCTTTTAATACCTTCTAAGCACGTAACAGAGGGGTGTAACCCCGGCATCCTGGCCAAATTTGCCCATTTGGCCTCTGTCCATTATTATTGCCTCCTAATCATCCCCATATACTGATTGGCTTCATCACTGTTTCTTCTCCACCAATAAGCCGGCGTGTGGTGGGCCATCCAGGTGGATGGTGGTGGTTGAAGAGATTCCCCCTTCTATTTGTAAAGCACTATGTAAATAACAAATTATTATTATTAATGCAGGGTGACCAAACGTCCTGTTTTCAAGTCGTGTCCTGGCCCTAATATAACAATTTTCTATCCATACAGAGAGGGCATACTTTAAATGTATTGAAATTAATGAGGAATCTTTGAGTAAACTTCAAGTATCACTTGAGTATCTCATTGCCGGGCCGAGTGTCCTGGTTTCCGGTAATCAAAATATGGTCACCCTAAAATGAATTATTATTATGTACCCAATAGTATATAGCATTTAAGTTAACTTGAGTGTTTTCTACTTTACATTGCTAACGTTTTTTGTCTTTCTACTTTAAAATTTCAATTTTAAGCTTTGAAGCTGAATTTACTGAATGAAAAAACAAAATTTTTCAAGTACATCCAAATGTGTGATCACCTTGCATAGAGTATGTTCTGGGCCTTATTTGGCCTGTGACCATAAGTTCAGGCTTGTGTTGAAACATTAAAGACAAGTGTGAGATCTTACTGGTAGACGTACCGCACTGATGGGGAACAGCTGAGGCAGTTTCTCGTCCACAGTACAGCAAGACAGGCTCAGTTCAAGAAAAGCTGTTTAATTTTTAATTCTTTCCTGGATGAAGCTGAAACGTCGATGCGACAGAGAGCCTCTCTGATTTTTTTTGTTGCATAAAGCAGCAAAGGCCCGTTCACAACATGAATAAAAACGATATAAGTGGCGAACTATATCCAGGCGAATGGAAGATAACATTTGGTTTATTATAAGCGCTGCAGTTTTGTCGTCTGCCGCTTTAAATGCTCTTTAAAGACTAGTGGATTCTGATTAGCTGATTAGCCAATGTTTTAATCGTTCATTCGCTGAAAAGATTTTTAAATCTATACCTGTCTTATTATACCAAGTAACACAATGCTCCTCATTAGTGAGGTAATTTTATTATTGGTCCTTAGGGTACAATTATACCATTGTTTTCCTCTTAGAGCAGGGGTAGACAAGTTAGTCTCTGTCCTGCAGAGTTTGGCTCCAACCCTGAAAGACGTCTATTGAAGCTCTTATTGAGAATTAACAGAGGTTTAGATGTTGATGTTTTATTGAAAATGAATGTTTGGTCACCATTATGGTGATCAGTGTTTCTTTAGTTGGGCTGTTTGACTCTTGGCTTTTATGTGAGTTTGTGGTTTTTGTTAGTGTTAACGACACACATAATCTGTTCAAATCAAAAGAAGCCATAAATAAAAAATTGTCATGAAGAAAAATGTTTGACTAAACTCATCACTGACTAAAAATATTAATAAATAATATTCACCAACAATACTTTTTTTTGCCACAGATCAGACATTCTGAAAAAGTTTAGACGCACACACATATCAAGAATCAGCATATGAATCTCAACAATGGTGACATACTTAATGCTGCAATGCATGCTGGGAGCCATGAGTTTTACACTGTGGTGGCTTAGTAGGGTTGGAGCTAAACTCTGCAGCTCTCTAGGACCAAACTTGCCTACCCCTGACTTAGAGGTACAAAAATTTACCCTTAACGGTCCCACCCCAGTGACGGCCACTTGTACCTTAAAAGGTACAATTGTGTATTCTTATTTTGAGAGTGTACACTGAACGTCACAAAGATCACAAACAGACACACCAAACTCTACATCTAAATCTAAAGCTTTTTGCAAAACGACTACCTGACAGAATTATTCCTTCAAGGAGATACTCTTTAAACTCCAGATTTGCTGACAATACCATTACTATATTTACAGGGTTCATGTACACAAAACTAACACAGGACTGAAACATATGCTGACCACCTTCACTTCAAAGGACAAACCTGCTGAAGCCTCCTAATCCAGAACAAAGATTACAAAAAGAGCAAATCTAGGTAATTTATCCTAAATTACGCCAGCAAACGGATTACACTCCAGTCCAAATGCTAAATAAGGAAATCATTTTTCACAGAGCTCATTATATAATTGCAACACTGTAGTAAATCCTCAAGAGGTTGAATGAGGGCAGAGAAGAGTTCACCTTTGTTAGCGCTGGTCGCAGGTAAAAAAGTCAGGATCTAGGTGCAGCAATTCTTTAATAAAGCAAAACTCTCCAAATACTTGGATTACTGAAACCCATGAAAACTAGAACAATACAACGATATCTAACGAAGAAGGAAAACAGAACTTAAATACACAGACCAAAGCAATCGACGCAATGAATACCAGGGGGGGCCTGTACCATGAAGCCGGTTTAGCTGGCTAGCCAGATATGTTTAAGCTTAGTTTGTGCTAATCCTGGGTTTTAGGTACCATTAAAGTGGTTTGGCTTTTAGCCGTATTCATCTCCATAGTAACTTACGCTCCACGGCTAACCTGCTCCAGGGCAGGTTATGTTCTGGATAAGAGATCGAACTGAATTTGGACCAATCAGCTGTGAGCAAAGTGACACGCCTCTGATGCAATAAAGCCACTCCCTCTGTTTCTACTCCAAATTAAAGGTTACTACATAGAACATAGCTATTAAAGACTGGATTTTAACAATGCTTATTTATAATAATAATAATAATAATAATTTTTAATGATTTAGATATCATTTATGTAATTACTATACCCTTAATCAATAACACATGTATCATTTTAGTTAATCAATCATTAACAGACAATTAGTTGAAATCAATATAAATAGCCTATATAAAGGTCATACAAATAAGCTTTAAAATCAATAAATAAAGCAATACAAATGAGTATATACATGTGAGCTTAAATGTTCAATTCTCTCTACATATCAACTAAACTTATTTCATAACTTTTACTTGCATTGACGTATAGATTTTTCTTTAAGCTGTCCTCTTTTATAGACAGCTCTTTTCTTCTTGCTGTGTAAATTTGTTTAAATTCCTAATATTTTTCAATCATGTAATATTCTGCCGAAGATAGAAATCTCGCTGCTTCTCTCGCGAGAAGTGAATCTCAGTTTTACTGATCCACAGCGCGTGATTGGCTGTTCACTACTGATGTCACTCCTAAACTCAGGATCAAAGCCTGAGTTGACAGAGAAAGCGGATAATCAGCATCATGGGACCAACAAAGCCTGAATAGATTGGTTTGGTTTTGTCAACTCGAAACTAATCCTGCAACCCTGAGTTTGTTAAACTACCATCATGGTACAGGCCCCAGGTGTGCCAATCAATCAAACAATGAAAAACCATAGAAACGGATGAAAATCAAGGAAACTAAACAAGAACAAAAACCAAATCAAGCACATAAACCCTGATAGCCTGACATTCACCTACTCATGTTTGAGCTTATTTACAGTCTACAATCCAGCATAGGAAAAATAAGGGTTAATTAATGCAAACATATCACAATAATTTGTAATATATGCTGCGCAAACTGGCCAACTAAACGAAACACTGATCTCCATAATGGTAATTTTCTAACCTGTTCATTCTCAATCCGAACCTCTGTAGAGGAATGACAGAAATAAAGTCTGGTTTACAATAAGAGAGATGTATTGTCTTTTATCTTCAGTTGCTTTCATCTGTGACTGAAGTCAGTTGTAGTTCTTGTGTTTCTCTTTCCTTCAGTGATTCTGCTTATCATCGGCTGTCTTCAATGTTGGCAATACAAAATAAAGAGTTCTTAATTCATCTTTGATGTCTGTCTGTTATTCAGATATTATTGTTTACATTTGCAGAAACTCATTTTAAATGGTTGACTTTTAAGGAATGAATTCGATTCATTCTAACTCAATTCGTATTTTGTTGAATTTAATTAACAATATTGCTTGTGATCTGTTGCCACAGTTTTATTGAGTAGATATAGTGTACTATGTTAACTAAAACTAAAAGTCGTTTTCATCAACTGAAATAAATATAAACATTAGATGAAGAACTTAAACAAAAATTGTAATAGTTGCATTGGCAACTGCCTGAAATACGTTTGAGCTGAAGTACTACAAATAAAAGAAAGATACATAGAATGGTTAAAATAAAGAAATAAAAGCACAAATATAAATGACAAAAGCACATCATGAAATGATTAAAACTTACAAAAAATGGAAAAATATAAAAAATATATATGGGTTACACACACACACACACACACACACACACACACACACACACACACACACACACACACATATAGGTCACATGTGAGCTTATAACAGGTGAAGTGAATAACACTGATGATCTCTGTTAGTGGGTGGGATATATTAGGCAGCAAATGAACATTTTGCTGGTTGATGTGTTAGAAGCAGGAAAAATGGGCAAGCGTAAGGATTTGAGCGAGTTTGACAAGGGCCAGATTGTGATGGCTAGACGACTGGGTCAGAGCATCTCCAAAACTGCAGCTCCTGTGGGGTGTTCCCGGTCTGCAGTGGTCAGTCTCTATCAAAAGTGCTCCAAGGAAGGACCAGTGGAGAACCGGCCACAGGGTCATGGGCGGCCGAGGCTCATTGATGCAGGTGGGGAGCGAAGGCAAACAGACGAGCTACTGGAGCTCAAACTGCTCACGAAGTTAATGCTGGTTCTGATAGAAAGGGCTCAGAATACACAGAGCATCTCAATTTGTTGTGTATGGGGCGGCACAGCCGCTGACCAGTGCCCATGCTGACCCCTGTCCACCGCCCAAAGCACCAACAGTGGCACGTGAGCATCAGAACTGGACCACGGAGCAATGGAAGAAGGCGGCCTGGTCTGATGATCACGTGTTCTTCTACATCACGTGGATGGCCGGGTGTGTGTGCGTCTCTTCCCTGGGGAACACATGGCACCAGGTGCACTATGGGAAGAAGGCGTGGCGGCGGAGGCAGTGATGCTTTGGGCAATGTTCTGCTGGGAAACCTTGGGTCCTCCATCCATGTGGATGTTCCTTTGACACGTCCCACCTACCTAAGCATTGTTGAGACCATGTCCAGCCTTTCATGGAAATGGTTTCCCTGGTGGCTGTTGCTCTTTCAGCAGATAATGCACCGCCACAAAGCACAAATGCTTCAGGAATGGTTTGAGGAGCACAACAACGAGTTTGAGGCGTTGACTTGTCCTCCAAATTCCCCAGATCTCAATCCAATCGAGCATCTGTGGGACGAGCTGAACAAACAAGTCCGATCAATGGAGGCTCCGCCTCGCAATTTACAGGACTTAAAGGATCTGCTGCTAACATCCTGGTGCCAGATACCACAGCACACCTTCAGGGGTCTAGAGGAGTCCATGCCTCGACGGGTCAGGGCTGTTTTGCCAGCAAAAGGGGGACCAACACAATAGGTCATAATGTTATGCCTGATCGGTGTATACATACGTGCGTTTTCTGAGCAATAGTCGTGAAAATTAACCCTTGGCAGACCGTTTGCAAGACTTACAAAAATAAACAAATCCTGAAAATATTGCTCTCGACTGCCTTTATTAAGGTTTTTACGAGAAAGCAGAATGTGTTCATTCCGGTTATTCATTCTGATATTCAAGTAGCATTTAAGACGCACACACACACACACACACAAATAAAAAATAGATTATGTGAAGTGCATTAGAGCACAGCTCATTCACAGGAGCGACAGATGGTCTAAACTTACACGCATGGAGCCGGTGATGTTGATGGCCATCTCAGGTGACAGGGAGCGGAGATGCCGATCTTCTCACCTGAGCAGCTTCAGTTTCACTAACCGGTCACATCATAACGGCAATTACGCGGTGAATACTCGCTATTGAGATCAATACGATGCGCTGCCGTGCTCGGTCATAAAGATCAAATCCTCGGAGCCATTTCTGCGAAACCCGTGTGAACTCCCTTGATGAGGCAAATAAGTTTTCTTAGTCGCTCAGTTTAGTTTGGGTCGCATGCATTAATGCAGCTCAAAGTTGTTTTCCGTGCGTCCGGGACAGATATTCACCCCCGGTACACTGGAATAGGCTAAATGAAGTCCAGAATTAGAGCCTAAAGGGCATCTTCGGACTCCGCAGAGTTATCCGTCCTGCCGCTGTCACTCGGTGATGAGACTAAAGCACGCGCAGTAATATCGCGCTCCCCGGTGACGCGCGCTCTGGAGCCCGTCCAGTCGACTCTGCGCGCACCGGAGCGCGGTCATGTGATGGACGCCTGTGTCCGCCATAGAAGTGCGCGCTTTCGTTTTACCTTTAATTGTTTTACGACACGTGTTGAGCTTTAGGCGAAGAGAAATTCACATTGATTCTCTAGGAATATAATACACTAATTATTATTGTTTTTTTTTAATTACTCGACATAAGTCACTTGCCATAACATTCCTGCAATATCCTACAAAATTACCTAAAGGCCTGCAGCCTGTCACTGACTTCATCCTATCCGTTCACACTCAAAATATCACAGTATACATATAAAATATGATTGAATGAAATACACCTGGGTTGTGTTGGCTGAATAAACACTAGACGCAAAGCCTGTGTGTCCCAATTCTACATTTGCAAGTATTTTTTTTACACTCCCTGTGAATCAATCAGCTGTTGCAAACGCTTGACTATTCATCTCCAACACATTAGCGCTTACTTGTGTTAAAGTTGGAAAATTGCGCCCCCTTGTCGATCACATTGACACCGTCGTCGTCAGATTTTTTTTTTTTTTAACCCTTTCATGCATGAGTTATGGGAAAAAATATTATTTTTGTATTATTTTAAAATGATGCTAAAATTGAAATCCATTTTCATTTCTACAAAATGTAGTTTTATTTAAAAATGATTTAACTGTCCACGTATGTGGACACCATGCAACAAAGGCATAAAACGGGACATAAAGCCACAGATGACAATATGCAACATTGTGTTTTTATTATGGCATGTTATACTATGTATATCAGCTCAGTTATTAAAAACAATAATATAATAACAATAAAACACATATTGTAGGAACTATAAACCTAGTGCTGGCACACACTCCTCCTCACACACACTGTCCTCTGGGATATTCTCTATTATCCTTAGCTGAGTGCTTGACCTGTGCTGTCCCTGTTTGGGAGGAAAAAATGCGAATGTATGTATGTGTAAAGTTGCCATTTAATGCCGTAATATGTCATTTTTAATGGTTATTTATATTGATATATTTTGTTAAATGTCTGTTTTATTACAATATAAGACAAATCATAACATCTTTGCAAAAATAGAAAAGATATACTAGCAAACCAGACTTTATGCAATCGGACTCCACTGTTGCATGACGTTGAGTTAGTTTTTGGTGTATAAAAATGTTATTTTACTCCAAATTTTAGTTTATAAAAAAACCTAACATATTCATACTTTACTGTACATACTAATATATATATATATATATATATATATATATATATATATATATATATATATATATATAGCTCAATTGACCTGCTTGTAATAAAGTTTTTCACATATATGCCTAGGGCATTTGGCACATGGCTATCGCTGTCAGCCATCTTGGATTAATGATGTCATCAAGCAATGAATATTTGGAATACAAGACAGTAGCCACTGTTACAATATTGCTGTCAATCTACTGACACTGCCCTCAAGTGGTTTGGAGAAAATTACCATGACAAATGAACCCTAATGCTGCGTTCACACCAAACGCGAATACAGCGTCAAAATCGCGTCTAGTTGGACGCTTGAACATTTTGAATCCATTCGCGCGTTCACAGCGAATTGGACGCGCGTATAAATCGAGCGTTTGAAGTGAAATAGACGCATGTTCAAGGCGCTCCAGGAGAAATATGTCATAAAACACCACTCTGCCTCTTTTCATTTTTTTCATTAAAAATATATATTAAACATTAATAGCCACACACATGTGGTCCAGGCAACTCCTACATTATCTCACTGCATGTATATTTAAATATCCTTAAAATATAAAGTTATGAAACTTCTATTTGCCCTCAGTCAAAACAATTTGGCAGACAACAAATGATGATCCATGAGAGCAAAGATCGGCTGTTAGATCCACATAAGCCATGCTCTACTGTTTGAGCTACAGGAAAGCTGGATCTCACAACTCCACAAACACAAGATTATTATTTTTAAATAGGCTCTCTTTATAAATAAACCACAGATTTGAGTTTTAAACAACTACATTCTCACCTGAAAAAGTCTTAAAACTACATTTTGTGACACAATAGTAGTATTTTTAAAGGTCCCGTTCTTCGTGATCCCATTGTTCAAACTTTAGTTAGTGTGTAATGTTGCTGTTAGAGCATAAATAATACCTGTAAAATTATAAAGCTCAAAGTTCAATGCCAAGTGAGATATTTTATTTAACAGAAGTCCCCTTTCAAAGCCTACAGCGAACGGCCGGCTTGGACTACATCCCTCTCCTTCCTGCTTTAATTACGTCAGTAGAACAGACTAACCTCCGCACACAAGAATACGCGGAAAAGGGGGCGTGGTATTGTTGCTCTCCCACGTGGAGAAGAGGAAGTGTGGAGAAAAGGAAGTGTTGCGTTTGACTGTGTTTGTCGCTATGTCGTCGAGACGCTGTTATTTTCATCCCGGAGTCAAATCACCTTTGTTTGGCTTTCCCAGGGACGCTGTAGAGATCATTGAGCGCATACATCTCCCCGTTAAGAGGCGTGACCTTTCCGTACAACGTGCGCTAAGCTGCTGTCGAATCACAACACAGGAACCGTGCCACGTGCGCTAAGCTGCGGTCAAATCACAACACGGGAACCGCTGGCACAATCAGAACTCGTTACGTATTTCTGAAGGAGGGACTTCATAGAACAAGGAACTCATCAGCCGTTTTTAGGACAGTGAAAACAGCGGTGTACAGATAAGTAAATTGTGTGAAAAATACTGTTTTTTTACACGCGAAACATGAACACGTTATGTTGCACACTGTAAACACAATCAAAGCTTCAAAAAAACACGAAGAACGGGACCTTTAAATTATGCAGGGTTTTTCATTACATCACTTTACCACGTGACAGCAGCGAGCAGGCTCCTGATTGGTTAACGCGGAGAGAATTGATGCCAAAGTTCAAATTTTTCAACTCGGCCGTCAGACACGAATTCGCTTCAAATGCGTGAATGCACAAAAAGCACCACTCGCGCAAGACGCTTAATTAGCGTCAAATTTGCGTCATTCGCGCGAGGCGGAATCGCATCCATCACGCCATGCAAAACGCGTCTATTGCACCGAAGGACCTCCAGACACGTTTCGACACGCCTTTCCATTGACTTAACATTGAAATCACTCGCGCCAGATGCTCTATTCGCCTTTGGTGTGAACGCAGCATTAATGGAGTTAAATTAACCCGTCTCCGGCGTGATGACTCCGATTGTTCGAATATTGCACTTTAATAATTATTTAATTGACACATCATCCTCAATAAACCCGTCTCCAGCGTGTTGCCTCCGGTCCTTCGAATATTCCGATCTATTATGACCTCTGACCTGTAAAGTTGCCAGAATAATAATAATAATAATAATAATAATAATCATACGCTGTTTGTTAATTGGCCAGAGGAGAACTGGCACCCGACTGAGCCTGGTTTCTCCCAAGGTTTATTTTTCTCCATTAGGTCACCTGATGGGGTTTTGGTTTCCTTGCCACTGTTGCCTCTGGCTTGGCATGCTCAGTTGGGGACACTACATTTTTCAACTAAATATCCAAATAAATCTAATTATTAAACTAAATTAACCATATAAACTAAATTACTGATCTAATTACTGATCTAAAGCCCACACTGTCACCGTATGGAAATTGAAATGAACTGATGACATCACCGTTTTCTCCAGAATGGCTATACGGCTGAATAAAATTATGCTGCATTATTTTGCTGTTTAACACTGTAAAGCTGCTTTGAAACAATCTGCATTGTTAAAAGCGCTATATAAATAAAGTTGACTTGACCTAAATCAACAGTCCATAATGTGGACAGCATGCATGAAAGGGTTTAAAGGCGCTTTAAAATACCCACATAAGTAGTAGGTGCCGTTTTTAATATTATTTCAGGCACTAATCACATCTTCAAAATAGTGAAGGCTTCTATGTATTATTGCATGTGTTAATTTGATAAATCCAAACTAAATTCATCCTTTGGTCAGTCAGATATAAAACTGACTGTTTAAAACCGTTTTTGTTGTTGTTTTTTAAATCTGTAGTTCAAACTGAAAGTCAAATGCTAACTTGTACATTGTATGCAAGACATCATAACATTTATTTTTAAAAAGTATATGTGTTAATTCAACTGTTTTAAACATATTAAATAGGATAATCTATACTATACCAGACATTGATAGAGCCATAGAGGCACGGTGATTGGTTAACCATTGATTGGCGCGCGCTGGCTTTTGAGCTGAAGAGACGTCCACTAAAACAATTGTCAAAATCGTTTCCAGAAAAATACTATGTTTGTCACTAAGTAGGCTACGTTTTGGGTTATTCTTATCTAGTGTGACTATCACACCGGCCAGCAAAGTCAAGAAGCTCGAGGTAATTCTATCTTAGCTTCGGCTAATTTAGCAAAATATTACAAGCACAACATACAGCGTAAAACTAGCATAAACTTCTTATGAATGTTAGAACTGCGGATGAATGAAGTTTTAATTGTTAATTGGAAGTATTTCGCCTGTAAACTGATGTAGTAAATCCTATCCTCCACAGGAACGTCAGCCATGACACACATCGCGGACTTGATGATAAAGTGTCCAAGGAGAAAAATACTGAGCTTATACACAACAAGTTATTAAAAAATTACCATGACTGGTTTTACTGTAGCTACTTTTGAGAAGTGTAGTAGTAGATGGATGACACAGAGAGGTTGAGCTGTGTAAATGAACATATTACAGAGGTGAAGGAGTGTACAAATAAAACAAATATGTTATTTAAAATGTGATTAGATGCTATATTAGCGATCAAAGAACACTCTCTTTATAATGTTTGGATCTGTGAATCACACGTCACGAGTGTATCTGCACACTAACGAATGACACAACAAAGCTCTTACTGTATTCATGTCGATGTCGTGTTTGCTGTTAGTTGTGCTGAAAGCATTTCGTGAGAGAAATAACATTGCAATGACGAGATCACTACATTCACGCGATCAACAAAGACTGTCTGTGTACTCAATGCTCATCACCGCAACCTTTCATGTGATGGGAAAAGATCGAAAAATAATGCCCGACAGCTGTAATGGTAAAAAAAAAACGTAGTAAAAGTATTCGAGAGGGGTCCCACATGTTACAAAGTTCGTAGAATAAGGAGGAAGAAGACAGGGTCGCGTGAATGGGACTTGTGTTTATTCAGAGCTCTCAGATACAAACAAAATAAACTCGCGCTCACAGCGCTCTCAACAACTCAGTACAATATTACTTATCTCAGCAATCTTTCTCCAGAGCTCTCCGTCTGGTCTAAGAGTCCGTCTCTCTCTCTCTAGCAGTGCTTTCCTTGCAGTCTGCAGACCTCGCTAAACCACGCCCCCTCCGCCACAAGATCTAATACTCATTTTCAAATGCAAAGATGTCAGCCAATCACAGCAGTGGGCGTTTTCACTGAAGTCTCACAGCAGACACGCCCCTTCAAACAGAGCATTCAGCCAGAGGGCTAATATCAGTATAGAAAAATGCCTTTTATTTCTAAATTATGATTTTTTTTTTATGTAAAAATCATACTAACATTATAAGTACACCTCAGAAAACATTATAAAATAATACAAAAAAATCCACGCCATGGGACCTTTAATGACGTCATCAACGACTTGTTGATGTCGACTCGACTTCAATCACATAAATTACAAAAAAATCTGAAGTTGTTCAACCCCTAGTTGAACAATATACATTTTTGGAGCTTTATCGATTAATATTTTATCGCTCTGATGAATGTGATAGAAACTAATTTCTAATTACTAAAGGATGTTGCAAAATTTCTCTCCGTTCCATTGTAAACCGAAATCTAAACTCTCAATAGCTTCTTGTTTTGAGTAGTTTATCCATTTATCTGGTATCTCACCACTCCCCTCAAATGTTTTACTGTAGTATTTTTCCAGATCTTTCTGGAATCTGCACACAAACCACTTCCAGTACATCTGATCAAAGAAGTCAGTGGGAATTATGCTCCACTTTGCATAAATCCCTCCTGCACTTCTGTATTCTTTATATGGAAACCTTCCACCTGATGTGTTAAAATGCTGATCACTTCCCAATAAATCTGTGCAAGTATCAGCACAGAGATTCTGCGTTAATTCGTAACATGTGCCATTAATTCCTCTTACACGATGGAAAGGAACACTGTGATCTCCGTGATGGTTTTCTATGGTGTTGGTGCAGACGGCTCTACAGAACGGACACTGAACCCAACAGCACTGACAGAAGTGATCAATCAGAATCTCATCTGGCCTGAACTTAGAGTCCAGATTTACTGGAAATGTCTTTGTGTTGAATCTACTGCAGATATCAGACACTATAGCAGGAAGTTCTTGTCTTATCACATCTTCTAGGAGGCTGAAATCATCAACATCATCATGTTTCACTCCACTGAGGTCTTTTACAGAGAAGATCAGCTCATCTGAGAGCCGCTGTGTGAGACTCTTCAACCACAACCCAGCATCTCTTCTGTTCTCTTGAACATGTTCAGTAGATTCATGAGCTGCTTTCATGATCTTCTGCTGCAGGAGTTTCATGTTCTTCCTCATCTTGAGTAAAACACCGAATCTGAACTGTGTGATGTACCGACTGACTTCCTCCCTGATGAAACTCTTGAAGTATTCTTTGTGATTATCAATGTAGTTCATGTATTTGTCAAAATCCTCCTCTTCTGCCAGAAACTTCAGGATGTGTTTCTCCAGTTTTGATCTGTTTCCATTCAGTGATTCACAGTTTGATCTCATTTCATCTGTCAAATCTCTGGCGGTCTTCATGTAGACGCTCTGCTCAATGGGCTCTTTCAGTTTCTGACAGATGATCTCTCCAAAAATGGCAGCTGATGCTGCTCCATGACAGTATTTCTTGAAAATACTATAGTACTCTTCTCTCTTCTTCTCAACATATTTTACAGGATCATTGGCTTCCCTGAACATGTTGTGTTGTTCAGTGATCATCTTGTTAGCCTTCTTACAGATGGAATAAACCAAATCTATGAAGAATTCATTCTTGAACTCATATTCCTCTGATCCTTCCTCATGTTGCATTACTCTTGCCTTGATGTAATCTGTGATCTGTTGAATGCAGCTGATGTTGTAGCCCATCTTTGAAATTGTAAATGACTGAATTGTTTTGTCTGTCTTCTGAGCAACATTTGTGATTAAGGATCTTATTTGGACTTCATCCTCTTTAGATAGAATGTTACCAAGCGTCTGCTTAGCTGATCTGATGGCATTTATGAAAACTCCTGTAAATCCACTGGATTTCTTTATATTTACATAATCTAAATAATTAGGCACATTAAAAATATCCCTCCTCTCCCCCCAGTGGTCTACAGGGAGACGCCCCTCATAGGTGTCACTGACGATCTCTCTCACATCTTTCATTACGTCAATGTCTTTTACTGGAGGAGTGTCTCTGATGATCTTCTTCACGCTCTTTTCCCAAAATGAATCAAACTCTTTCTTCAGTGTTTCCTCATCATTTGCTTTGTCTTTGAGTTTTAAGGCAAGTTCTTTGCTCTTTTCCAAGAGAGTGTTTTCATGATGTGTCCTCTGAGCATCAATCTCTTTCTTCAGGTCTCGCTGCTGAAGAATCTCATTTAATTTCCTCTTTGTTTCTCTCACAATGTTTTCCTGAAGCTCCTTGATTTTGAGTTCAAATGATGTTTTCCACTGAGTCAGTATATCTTTGTCTTTCTCAAAGAATTCAGACATTGATTTCTCCACTTCTTTACTTGTATCCTTCAGTTCTCTTTGAAGATCAGTTTTCTCGACCTCATGAATTGCTTCATTTTCTATTTTGTTGTGTAGTTTAATCTCAGTTTCCATCATGGCACTGCAAAGCCTCCAGACCCACTTGCTGTATTCGGTCTCCAGTTTTCTTGTACGCTTTGTTCTTTAGGAATAAAAACCAACAACAATTATCCAATAGGCAAAGACTTGGGAAATAATAGTTTCCTTAAGATCTAAATCACTTTCCTTGTCTGACTTTAATGGTCTAAATCAGGGGTGTCCAAAGTCAGTCCTGGAGGGCCACTGTCCTGCAAGGTTTAGCTCCAACTTGCCTCAACACACCTGTCTGGAAGTTTCTAGTATGCCTAATAAGATCTTGATTAGCTGGTTCAGCTGTGTTTAATTGGGGTTGGAGCTAAACTCTGCAGGACAGTGGCCCTCCAGGAACAGGATTGGACACCCCTGGTCTAAACACTATCCATAACAGTACAAACTTGAAAGGGCAAAAGTGACATGAACACCCACCTGTATTGAATCATCAGTTTCAGTGGATAACTTCTTAATCATGTTCTCTTTCTCTCTTTCACATTCCTCTCTCCACTCCACTTGTCTTCTCTTTAGTTCATCTTCATAACATTCATAATATTCCATTTTCTCTTCAAAATGTTTTTGTTCCTCTTCGTGCTGTTTTTCAATGAATTTCAGTTTCTCATTGAAAGCCATTTGTTGAGCTTCTCTTGCGTTTCTTTCTTCTTTCAGTCTTTCTAAATCCTCTAGTTGTTCTTGTCTCTCGCTTTCTATTTTCTCTTTCTCTCTGATTATTCCCTCCATTTTACTCTTGAGTCTCTGAATCTGTTCATCAGAAATGTGTTTCTCTCTTTCTCTTCTGTTTTTATCCTCCTCTATCCTTCTCTTTTGCTCTTCATCATGATTCTGTCTTTCTTCCTCCGTATCTACCTTCTTTCTCGCTTTCTCTTTTTCTAGTTTGTTCATCAGTTCTTCTCTTTCTCTGTTTAGTCGCTCCACTCTCTCTATCAGGATCTTCATCTGTTGTTCTTGTTTTTCTCTTTCCATCTGTCTGAATCTCTTGCATGAGTAGAAACTCCCTCCGTTTGCTTTCACCATGGCGTCTATCTTCTCCAGTAGATCAGACACCTGTGTTCGGTCTCCAGTCTGATTATTATTGAACACATGGTATCTGTTTCCACATGCTTCAATCAGATTTCTGATCGCAGATCCAGGTTTTCCTAGAAACTCTTCAATGGTTTTGTTCTCCAGATAATCTCCTCTGGTGAAGAGCACCATGGTGAACATCAAAGAGTTTTGACCAAATGTCTCTTGAATGATCTTCACTGATGTTGCTTCTTCTTGAGTGAATCGTTGTCCTAAATTGAGCACAATGATGAACACGTGCGGTCCAGGCAGAATCATGGAGATGCAGTTGCTGATTTCTCTCTGGATCTCCTTATTTGTAAGTTCAGTATCAAACAGTCCTGGAGTGTCGATTACAGCAATGTGCCGGCCGTTGGTTTCAGCTGTTTCTCTCTGAGTCTCTTTAGTTATTGACTGGTGGGATAATTCTGCCTTAAACACAACTCTTCCTAAGATCGTGTTTCCTGTTGCACTTTTCCCAACTCCAGTTTTTCCCAGCAGCACAATCCTCAGATCATCTTCACTCTCTGCTGAATCTGTAAAAGAAAAAGTGCATCAACAGGTTTAATTTAATAAAGCATCAAAAAAAAAAAAAGACATCGGCTGAAGAGATCCACTTCCAAAAGGCAGGCTCAGTCAGTTACACTGCTTTCATGAGTTTGTGTGCCCATATAATCTTGGTAAAAGTGGTAAACGGATTTGGCGTGCTGTCTGCTATAGAGGGGCTCGGAGAGGATATTCTACCCGAGCTCCGATTGCCCCCCTATAACAGGAGAAATTGTTCAAAAGGGAGGAGCCGGGGAGGAGGAGGGATGCTGCAAGAACTAACAATGGGAAGAGGTAAGCTGCTGGTTTTATACCTTGGAATTAATTGGAAGATTAGATGGGCGTACTTCCTCACGAAATTACGTTTAGTAACTTCACTTGTAGAAAGTGATTTCAGGATGAACCATCCACCACTCACCTCCTCAGCAAAAAATCTAATTTGATGTAAGTACCTGTGCCTCATTTATACCTGCGCTGCGTGACATGAGCAGCTAGTGCAATCATTGCATGCCAATATGCATTGGCTCGTTTAGTTACACTCGAAGTAGATTAGCTCTCGCATGCGAGATTCCTATTTGACGGTCCCCGACGTGACGTCTCTGTTCCCTCCTTCAGGGAACGAGGGTTACATACGTAACCGAGACGTTTTATATTGTGTAGGTATAACCGGCTAACCAGCTAACTCTTAATACTACTGCAAATCAGCTGTGGGCCACTGTTACCTAAAACTGTGTCTATAAATGCAGATTGACTGTCGTTCTTTATACTTTATGAATCAAACTGGTTTTCTAGCCATCATTACCTGACAGTAAATATGTCTCTAGTGGATGAACTTTCTTCTTCTTCTCTTCATATTGCAGCAGTTTTTTCATCTGAACATCAAAAAATGTCTCTGTGGAGAAAAACTCTTGTCTGTTTTCTTTCAGCATCTGCTCAACGTTCTCCATTAACGTAGACACTTGTGTGGTGGGACCAAAGAAACAATGTCGTCCTCCAAAACTCTCAATGACAGTCTTTGTTTCCCCATTTAGTTCTGCAGTCTGATGCTCTGAATTCTGCATTATAAGGATCATCATGTGTTTCTTGATCCTTGAGCTGAATATCCTCTGGAATGTCTCAATTTCTGCTTTGTCTTCATTATTGAGTGGAGCATTAGGAATAATGAAGAGGAAAACATGAACTCCAGGATCACAGAGAGAGACACAGCGGAGAGTCTGACGCATCACTTCCTCCTCTGAGAGCCGAGTGTTGAACAGAGCTGGAAGCTCCACTAGACTGACCAGACGTCCATGAAGCTCCACGTCTGATCTTCTGTCTGTCTGCTGCAGGATCCGCTCTGATATGGAGGATTTTAATGGCCCGTCACTCCCACACACGACCAGATTCAGCTTCTCACCCTCTGAAACAGAGAAGAACAACATTTAAATACTGATCAAACTGATTATCTGAGATGTTTGTCTTGGGAGCAGCTGAGGACTGTTGATGATGGTCGCGTGTCTGTCCTTCAATCTTCCTATGACTCTCTCTTCAACATCTGGAGAAGATTCACTGTCAAACACTACTCGTCCCAACAGGAAGTTTCCTACTCTACTATTTTCTGACATGCTTTTCCCCAACAGAACAATTCTCACTGCAAATAGTTGAATCAGATATTTAATATTCACAATCCTCACATCACACAATAACACAGAGCACATGTGATATGTTGCATGTTATTATGCTAATCTTGAGAGTTTTAATCAAACATCATAGTTATTGAAAAGAAATTACCAGAATCCACAAGTGAGAGGGGGATTTGAATTAACCTCTTTTGTTTTGTGACCTGGGCATTGAGAAAGCTCACACATGCCCCAATCGTTTCATTTGCTCTATTTTCACTAAAACAGTGGCTGTTTTCTTTTTAATTATTAGTTTATTCAACAAGAAATGTATTGTTATGTTAACATGAAATTGCAAGGCAACAGTTTTTAATGTGACTCAACAAATTATCTTATTTATAGTGTATATAAAAAACTTACTGATAGGAAGCTCACTTTTGAGCCATTTTTTCAAGGGAGAAGGAACAGTCACCGAATGAAACAAAAGTCATAAATTAAATTTGACTCTTATCACAGTAACATGTATCAGTAAAAAATGAATGTGGTAACTAACGAGCACTGCAACAGTTGTTGACGCCTATGGGGAAAACTCTAAGAATAATGAAGCCTGATTTGTTAACGTCTGTGCACAGACAATTGGCATTTCAGCCCGCAAGAAAGGGCATGATTGACTGCCTATATAGGTTCAGCTGGAATGCCATATCGTGGAGGGGGTTCATCCACTGTCCAGCAGCTCCAGTACAACTAGGTCATGTTTCCCTACTAACTGGCCAGTCATTAGGGTATGGTTTGCCACTATGGCTGCCACATATGCTTTGAGCGTGGAGGGGGTTCATCCACTGTCCAGCAGCTCCAGTAAGAAAGTGAGGATAGGTGTGATTTTGCAATTAGCCGGATCTCTGAGCTAAACACCAGCTTGAGAAAATAGACCACCTCTGGGCATAAAGGCACTTGGTAGAAGGGGCCCTATCTCCTGAAATTGTTTGTATAAGCCCTTGGGGAGACCTGAGAGTTCCCATCAAGGGGCCACACATACAGGTTCCAACTCCCCCTGCTTGGAAGAGGTGGGCGGTCCCTCCTCAGTAGTATTTGCCAAGGGGCTGCTGATAGCAGCTGAGTAATTTCCAGGAACCAAGGTTGGTTCTGCTAGCATGGTGCCACCAGAAAAACTGCACATTGTCCTCCCTAATCTGACTGATGACCTGAGGAAGCAGGGCTACAGGAGGGAGCCAAGGGGCCAAGGCATAATAATCAGGCAATTGGAGTTATTTTCTGACGCGAAGAGATCCACATCCTCTGACTGAAGATGCGCCATATTGTGCTGACCATCTGGGGGTGGAATCTCCATTCCCCTGGAGACAGGCTGCTGTGTGACAGCATGTCTGCTTCTGCTCTCACAGAACGAAGGTTTCGCTGTGCCCATAGGAGAAGATGGCTCACCAGTCTGCACAGAGGGCAAGGCCTGAGAACCCTTGGTGGTCTATATATGCAACCACTGTCATGCTGTCCCATCGGACCAGGACGTTTTGGTCCTTGAACTCTGATTGGAAGGCCAGAAATACTGGCATCATCTCGAGGCAGTTGATGTGCCAACCGGTCATGGGGGCTGTCCTGACACCGAAGGCCAGCCTGCTGGTTCACAGTGTGCCCCGGGCCCACCTTGGAAGCGTCCGTTATGACCACGTTCCTTCTGGAAACTGAACCCAGTTCTATCCCCAGCTGATACAGGGCTCTGACACAGCCGTGGGTCATTTTGAGGATGTGCTGGCCCATACGCCATGATCGGAACGTGACCATGGCTTTTAGCCAATGTTGGCGTGGCCACATATGGATCAGACCCAGCAGAATAACTGTCATGAGGCCCAAAAGGCTTTGAACAAGGCCACCAGTCTCTGTATTTTCACATTGTTTCAGTTGCTGATGTTTATGGGGAAAACGCCTCGGTTACGTATGGTAACCCTCCTTTACGGTTACCATACGTAACGTATGGTACGTATGGTAAGGAGGGAACGAAGGGAACGGAGACATATGTCAGAGATGATTTAACAAAATGGGATCTCGCTTGAGAGCTCAATCCAATTTGAGTGAAACTAAACTAGGCAATGAACATTGGCATGGAAAGTTTCCATCACGCATTCCGCCCTCGCAGCGTGGTATAAATATGGAAATTTGCTTTTCGCTGAGGAGCTGAGCTAGTGACACGGCACAGCGATGGTACAGCAACCATGGCGACTGGATGTACGTCTTCGTTCCCTCCTTCAGGGAATGGACACCCATCTTAGCACAGGTTCCTCAATGCATACAAGTGTTAGGCCTGGTTTCCCCAACCCACTTGATCGAGGCCAATGCTACAAGGAGGATTGTCTTAACCAACATGATCTTCAATTTCACTGACTGCAAAGGCTCAAAGGGAGGCCTCTGAAGTGCCCTGTGTTCCAGAGACAGGTCCCAAGAAGGTACGGGGTGCGGACAAGGAGGATTTAACCTTTTTGCACTCCTAAGGAACCTGACGATCAGATCATGCTTTCCTAGTGACTGGCAATCATGACAACATACACTTTGAGGGTGGAGGGAGACACCTTTACTCCAACCCATCTTGCAAGAAGGAAATCACAGTCTGATGGAGCATCTTTGAGGGCCTTCCTGGCGGGAAGAGCACCATTCGATGAACAGGTTCCACTTCAATGCATAGAGACGCCTCGTTGAGGGGGCTTGGCCATGATCCAGTGTTGAAGCAGTCTCATATGGAGCATCCTGAGTGGCGTTACTGCGGCTGCGACTGCCATATGCCCCAGGAGCCTCTGAAAGTGTTTCAGTGGGACCGCTGTCCTGCCTCTGAATGAATTCAACAGTCCAGCTCCATACCAAGATAAGAGATCCTCTGCAAAGGGGAGAGTTTGTTCTTGTCTCAGTTGACCTGAAGTCCCAACACTGTCCCTGTGTTCGCTGTTCTTGCGAGTGAGCTATGAGCCAGTCATCGAAGTAGTTGAGGATGTGAATGCCACGTTATTTCAACGGAACAATGGCTGCCTCCACAACCTTCGTGAAGACGCTGGGCGACAGGGCCAGCCAGAAGGGAAGGACTTTGTACAGATATGCCTGACCCTCAAAAGCAAAGCGCAGAGGTAAAATTATACACGTCCTTTAGGTCGATCGCTGCCAACCAATCTTGGGGATGGATGCATGCATTTGAAAATGCGCTTCTTGAACAGGAGCATGAGCAGACCCCAGATTGGTCGTAACCCACCGCATTTCTTGGGTACAATGAAGTAGGGGCTGTAGAACCCTAACCTCATATCGGCTGGAGGGACCAGCTCAATCACATCCTTTTCCAGTAGGACTTGGATCTCTTTCCGCAAGAAAGGGGCATCGCTGCTCTACACAGAAGTGAAGTGGATGCCCCTGAACTTAATCACATAACTAAACCTGATGGTGGTGAGCCAGCGGGATGGTCTCGGAAATGCTAGCCAGGCTTCCATGAACTGCACCAAAGACTTACCCACGGTAGGGCCGCTGCCCTACCCCTAAGGAAGGCAGGGACCGGCCTCGAAAGGCATAGCATGCTGAAGTGGAGTCTAGGTGTGCGGTGCAACACCAATCTGCTTCCATAGGGGGACAGAGGGTGCTTGAGAAGGCCCGGTGGTGATCTTGAGACGAACCTTGCTGTCCACTGGCAACTGAAGGAGGGGACAAGAGCGTAGAGGCATAGCATCACACACTGTTGTCTTCACTCCGCTGAGAAGAGGGGACTGAGAGTGATGAGGCATCGCCCTTGGCGACGAGCAGAATGCGGTGCAGCCCAAAAGTGACTAATGATGTTGGGAAAAGCTCTTAACTACCTCAGCCTGATTCTGAACTGTAGAGGACTGTTGGGTACAATCATCGACAGTGTCACTGAAAAAGACCACCTCGTGAGATGGGAGCATCGAGAAAGAGTACTTTGGCAACGTCTCGCACCTCTGCAAGGTTTAGCCAGGGGGTACTTCTGGACCACCAAGGTGGACATTGTCTGGCTGAGGGCCAGCGCTTGACTTTAAATACGGTCAGTCACTGTACGCAGCTCAACCTCAGCTCAGAACTACCCATGTGCATTAAGAGTGTAGTGCAGAGGCACTGCCACCCCATCATCAAAGGTAGTGAGAGCCCATTTTTACGCAGATTATGGCACCTTTGGTGTTTCATATTTTGGAACCAATATACACTCACCTAAAGGATTATAAGGAACACCATACTAATACTGTGTTTGACCCCATTTCACCTTCAGAACTGCCTTAATTCTACGTGGCATTGATTCAACAAGGTGCTGAAAGCATTCTTTAGAAATGTTGGCCCATATTGATAGGATAGCATCTTGCAGTTGAAGGAGATTTGTGGGATGCACATCCAGGGCACGAAGCTCCCGTTCCACCACATCCCAAAGATGCTCTATTGGGTTGAGATCTGGTGACTGTGGGGGCCATTTTAGTCCAGTGAACTTATTGTCATGTTCAAGAAACCAATTTGAAATGATTTGAGCTTTGTGACATGGTGAATTATCCTGCGGGAAGTAGCCATCAGAGGATGGGTACATGGTGGTCATAAAGGGATGGACATGGTCAGAAACAATGCTCAGGTAGGCTGTGGCATTTAAACGATGCCCAATTGGCACTAAGGGGCCTAAATTATGCCAAGAAAACATCCCCCACACCATTACACCACCACCAGCAGCCTGCACAGTGGTAACAAGGCATGATGGATCCATGTTCTCATTCTGTTTACGCCAAATTCTGACTCTACCATCTGAATGTCTCAACAGAAATCGAGACTCATCAGACCAGGCAACATTTTTCCAGTCTTCAACTGTCCAATTTTGGTGAGCTCATGCAAATTGTAGCCTCTTTTTTCTATTTGTAGTGGAGATGAGTGGTACCCGGTGGGGTCTTCTGCTGTTGTAGCCCATCCGCCTCAAGGTTGTGCGTGTTGTGGCTTCACAAATGCTTTGCTGCATACCTCGGTTGTAACGAGTGGTTTTTCAGTCAAAGTTGCTCTTTTATCAGCTTGAATCAGTCGGCTCATTCTCCTCTGACCTCTAGCATCAACAAGGCATTTTGGCCCACAGGACTGCCGCATACTGGATGCTTTTTCCCTTTTCACACCATTCTTTGTAAACCCTAGAAATGGTTGTGCGTGAAAATCCCAGTAACTGAGCAGATTGTGAAATACTCAGACCGGCCCGTCTGGCACCAACAACCATGCCACGCTCAAAATTGCTTAAATCACCTTTCTTTCCCATTTCAGGAGATTGTCTTGACCAGGACCACACCCCTAAATGCATTGAAGCAGCTGCCATGTGATTGGTTGATTAGATAATTGCATTAATGAGAAATTGAACAAGTGTTCTTAATAATCCTTTAGGTTAGTGTATTTAACATATACTTCCCATGGCTATGCCTGGAGTAATTATTAATGAATGGACAGAAGTAGAGAAAGAGATGAGCTGTTGGAGAGATGCTGATAGAACCATCAAGTTGCTGAGATAAGTAGATATGTTTGACAGAATATGTAAATTAAGTACTTTTAATTCAATAGATAATCATTTAGATGTCAGATTTACCTGTGTTTTCAGTGGTGGTCATGTTTATATTTTATTTTCTCCTCTGTCTCAACGTTTAGGCTTCAGTCAACCATGTTCTTTGACCCCTGACGTCTGTTCATCGTCCTGTAAGAGATTTAAGTGATTTTCAGTCATTAACACAGTCCTGAGTCCTGCTAATTTCACTAATTGTTGTTTGTTCTCTCCTGTAGTATGAAACTCTACCAGCAGATCAGTGATGAGTGACTTGCCTTCTAATGTAAAATATGTATTTTGTTATGCATGAATGAAATACAGTTTGATTTTAGTCCTGTTACGATACTAAAATATTCCTTATTAAACTCTTAACTTTTGAGTATATTATAAACATGGATATGTATCTCCCACCATACACTCATACAGTACATCACAAAAAAAGTTAAATCATAACACATTTTGTTAAAAACAAAAAATAAAAAAGGCAACAATTAAATATCATCCAGTCACATTGCAATTTCTGTCACTCACAAGCAAGTTTCCTGGTAATTCAAATTTATCATCGGTGCAAACAGCAACATCCCCAGTGTTATATGAACACCCCTCAGTGTTTATATGTGTCTACACTAAAGGGAGTTTAAATAACACTGAAGCAGTTTTTTCTTTCTAGTGGTGCCATGCCAAAGAGTCATGAAATCACTCTCATGGACCTTTTCCTGGAGCATTCCCACCTGGGCCTATCTCAATTCGAGCAGCCGAATCTGTAGCCATTTTCAAAAAACATCTAAAGACATCTTTTCCAGCAGCACCTGACCAATAAAGACTAGCACTTATCACTCTATTCATTTTTCTGTTTGTTTATTTAAAAAAAAAGAGATTAACCAACCCTCTACAATGCGAGTAAAACACTTGCATATGCGAGTAAATCGTCACTCTGGGCGATTAAATAATATCTATCATTAGCCATTGGCTAATAAATTCTCAGATTTTACTCGCCAGTGTGTGTGTGTGTTAGATGCTAAGAATAAGTTTATTATAAATATATTTTACTTGCTGAACACTCTGAATGAGCGCTTGAGAGTTTCGCTCTTGTCAAGCGATCCATACGATTTCAAATCAGCTCATCTGACGTACCGTAAACTCTATTGTGTGTGAAGAACTCCGTCACTTTGATGAGCGCATTTCTCTCTCTCTCTTTCTCTCTCACACACACACACACACACACACACGGGCACAGGTGCGAGAGAGAGAGAGAGAGAGAGAGAGAGAGAGATAGGGAGAGAGAGTCTTATATACAGCACGCACAATCGAAGCCGTTTCTGTCGGACACATTTGATACTGAGAACCGATGAGCTGAGCATGCGTGTACAACCGGATCATCAGAGAACCGTTTCTGATGGACACGTTCGATGAGAACCGTTTCTTTCGGACAGGTTCGGTACTGAGAACCAATGAGCTGAGAGACTGAGCAAAGTGAGCATGCATGACAGCACCGTCTGAACTGAACTGTTTCTCTCGGACAGCTGATTCTGTGCTGATAATATGAGTTATATAAGTTTGTCATGTCAATGTAAATTTATTTAATCCCTGTAAACATTCTCATTTGCACCACAGTGGCTGTATTGAGAGCTTTTGCAAAATGTAAATGTAAGAACTTATCCAAGATGATGCTGACGATACTTATTATTATTATTATTATTATTATTATAATTATTATACAAGAACTGGTGAACCGGTGTTTTTAACCGGATCATTGAAACAAACTGTCCAAAAGAACCGGTTCGCGGAAAAGAACCGAACTTCCCATCACTAATGCTGCGTTCACACCGAACACAAATAGAGTGTCTGGAGGGAGTGATTTCCATGTTAAGTCAATGGAAAGGCGCGTTGACGCGCGTCTGGAGGTCCTGCGGGATGGACGCGATTCCGCCTCATTCGTGCATCCAGTTCGCGTTTGAAGCGAATTTGCGTCTGACACCCGAGTTTAAAAATCGCGCTGCGTTAACCAATCAGGCGCCTACTCGCTGCTGTCACATGGTGAAATGACGTGATGAGAAACCCTGCATAATTTAAAAATACTACTATTGTGTCACAATTAAGACTTTTTCAGGTGAGAATGTAGTTGTTTAAAGCTCAAATCTGTGGTTTATTTATAAAGAGAGCGCCTATTTAAAAAAAATAATAATCTTGTGTTTGTGGAGTTGTGAGATCCAGGCGATCAGCGGGCGCTCAGCGCTCATTAACCCCGGCGAGAGCAGCCTTTCCTCGGACAGTCCTTCTGCCGTCTGCCGCTGGCTCTGATGTCCTGTAGTGGTTTGTCTTGTGTGGATCTAACGGCCGATCTTTGCTCTCATGAATCTATACTGAGGTTTGACTGAGGGCAAAGAGAAGTTTCATAACTTTATTTTTTAAGGATATTTAAATATACATGCAGTGAAGATAATGTAGGAGTTGCCTGGACCACATGTGTGTAGCTATTAATGATTAATATATATTTTTAATGAAAATGAAAAGATGCAGAGTGGTGTTTTATGACATTTCTCCTGGAGCGCGCATCTATTTAGCTTCAAACGCGTGCAAATGATACGCACTTTATGGCGTGTATATGACACGCTCTTGGGTAGGATGGGGGTTTGGGAGAGAGGGTTCGTACGTATAATGCCATAAAATGTGTATCATATGCACGTGAAAAATGGCGTACCATATGCACGCAAAACCTCAATACATTCCACGACATTGCACACTCGTATTATTTATACGCATTTTCATGAGATACACACACACTTAACTGACAAACTGACACAACTTGTTTTAAAGCTACACTGTGTGATATTTTCCCCCATCTAGAGGTGAAAAGGTATATGACCAGCCAGTAAATATTATTTTCTGTTCCTCCCAATTCCGATTTCGTTTTAACTCCTACGGTGGCCGATTTAGTCCAAGATTAACATGGCTTCCAGTTCGACCTCGTCCATTAGTGTTCCTTTAAATGATGAGGTTACTTTAGAAAACTATTATAATTTGCAGTTATTTAATTTGTCAGTTAGCATGTAGGTTATGACATCTATGTAAAATGAATAATAGTTTTACGTTTTCGTAATTTATTTACCATTTCATTGCTAACATCAGCGATCAGGTTCCCAGACGAATGCAAGCTAATCTTAGTGAAGTAACTTTTATCAGTGCTATCGTTATTCTGTATATTGTACGACGTCACTAGCGTAAGGCAAAGTTTACATTGTAGGCTATATCATTTTCTCCGTGAGCAGATGTGATGGAGGTGCGAGGTAGAGGTAGAGGGAAAGGAAAAAATAAAAACAGGGCCGGTGCCAGTGAATTGCTGAGACCTCCACCAAGGCAAAGAAAAGCACTTTCCAAAGATGATGAGGAGAGAGTGGAAGCCCTTCAAACACAAAGGAGAGAAGCAACGGAGGTTTGTGCTTATTTATAGAGTGTTAAAACACGAAAGGCGAAGCTTGAATTTACGGGTATGTCCCTCTTTGGCTAATGTACTTTCAAGATGGAGGGGCAACATGGCGACCCCCATTCGAACCCCTTACCCGTATGTATTTTCAATGGCATATTATGAACTTACGAGAATACTTTATTACTTGAAAGAAGTAAATATACATTAATGAGCACATATATTTTTGAAAGAACTAAGTGTTTTTAGCTAAGAATAAACTAAAAAAGTTACACAGTGTAGCTTTAACAAATCTCTTTAGGCTATACAGTGTAGGTAAACAAGCCAGAATCAACTGCTGCATATTCAAAGATTTGAATTTCCGAGGTCAATAACTTGTGCGCTAAATGCTGTTACTGCACCTCTTTTCAATCGTAGTCGTGTGGACAAGCAGCTACAACTTTATTATCCTCAAAACAAGCGTTCCTCCGGAGTGGACGAATTACACTGATCTCTATGCGCAGACAGGCAGATTCGAAGGGACTGAGTGCAAAAAAAAAGCGTCACTACGAAAACAGTCAATAACTTTACTGTAATACACTGTACTGTCACCAAATTCAGCTCACACATCACTGCTGTCCTGATAGCTATACTACAACACTTATTCTGGGAAAATGTCTTTGTAAATTTGTATATGATTTTTCATAATGAAAAATATTTAATAAATTTACTGCAATACACTGTACTGACACCAAATTCAGCTCACACATGTTATCCTCCTGGGACCCAGAAAAAAAAAGTTTTTTGAATTTAGTATTTTTTATGTCATTACATTGTTTAGAGGAGCATAAGAAACAAATGGAAAAAAAAAAACATTTTTGAAAAATGATATTGTATTCATATGTTATGATATGTCCTCTGTAGTTGACAGCAGGACTCAGTTGTTTAAAAATTAAATGACATGAAATTGTATCTCTAGGCAAAAACAATGGGATTTATTTTTAATCCACCAATCGATTTTTAGGTTTCAGGGTTTTTTTAAACAAACTTTATTTAAAGATGATTCTGAACTATGTTATGAAAGATATAATGAAATGCATTCATATACCATTTTACTTTATTAAATATGTGGGTAAAATGACAATACTTGGATTTTCCCATTCAATACAATGCATCTAATTTGCATATTAATGTGTTCTTGGTGCAACATGTAATGAAAAAAGAAGTGTAATAATGGGAGGAAAAATTGGCAACATTTTCATAATAATATCTAATATTTCATAGGAATATTGATGTGTAATTTCTTTCCCTGTTCACTTGTTGTGTCTCCAGAATGCCTGATAAACATGATTTGGCGTCCTCTACAGTGCTCATTTATGAAATCAATGCCCTGTTTTGTAACAGAAAGTCATATTTTGATTAGAAACCCCATAACATTTTACTGAGATGTTGATTTATAACAAACAATTTGAAAATTAATCAGATTTAAATTATAATTAAAAAATATGATCATATTTCCATAAGAGTGCTAAACATTAATGTCAGACGTTTTTAAAGACCAAGAAGAAGTTGTTGTCCTGGTGAAACCTCCAAACATGTGGTATCCCTGCAAAGCCCCGGATGTGCTCTTTACAGGACATCCAGACTGAGACATGTGACATGTATGATATCAGAGAAATTCACTAAAATATCATGTCCACTACAGTGGACAAAAGTCTGTTCTTGGGTCCCATGTTGTAAAAGCGGAAGTGGCTATGATGCAGATTTCATTTGAACACAATCAAATCTTAAAACTTAACTGCTGTTTTGCTGCTAAATATCCAAAGCGTCTCACCCGAATGCCTTCGGACCAGGATCAAAACCCACGCAGACACTGGGAGAACTCTGTGCTGTTCGTGTCTCCAATGGCGCTCGCTGCTTTGTGTCATTTCCTTAAAGGCGTGCTAACGTGCGTGAGACATGCGTGTGGAGAACGTCTGCACGTCTGTCCATCAAATGCCCGATCATTGAAGCTATTATTAAAATAGATGAAGTAATTTAGATGAAGAAGTCAATTAAGTGAAAAGACCATTCAGCTCTAGTGCATAGCCATATATTTAACATCCTTGAAGAATATCAAGAAAATACTATTTAGGTTTGTGATTGAAAAAAAATACTAATCTCACAACAACTTTAAATTATTTTACATGATCAGTTATGTGCGAACTAGGGGTTATGAAATATACAATAATGGATAAAAAGAATCTCTATAGTAGAGTGGATGCATTACTTGAGTATATTCTGAATTTATGTTTAAAAAGTCTTTCTGTGAACTTCTTGAAAGCTCATTTGAACCGGGTTGCCGAAATGAAAGGAGGCCAAACAAATATGAAACTATTAAAAATAAATATAAAACCGTCAGTAGATGGCAGCAATGAACTGTTCTATTGAGATTACTGTTCTACCAATTCTTTCAAAAGCACAAATATTATATATTTAATAATACCCACACTTTTAGACAAGGGCCATTGTTCTGCTGTGGTGCTGTTTGGGACTATATTTTCATTGATTATTGTGTGAAATGTCAGTCATTAACAGTTTATCTGCAGGCATTCTGGTTTTCTAACGATTTCTTTTTTATAAGCTAAAAACTGCACATATTAAACAAATATTTACAAATTTGTGTTTTACTTGGTATTTGTCCTCAACTTTTGTCTCAATTGGCAGTTAAGTTTCATTATATTTTAATATATATATATTTTCCTAATTATATTACCCAGAAGTAAAACATTATGTGAATTAATAGTGGCTGCGTTAAATAGAAATATAGCCGTTGTTGGTTCCCATGACATGCCATGACATGAAAAAAAAAGTTGTGCTATATGGCACTAAAAGTGGTTCTTGGTCTTAATCATAGGATTTATTTTACAATAGGACAATGAAATTGATATTACTGTAACTGTAAACTTATACATTGCTCCATGATCAAAAGGATGTTGATTCAGGAACATTGTAATATAAAATATAAAACAAAATCATGTCTGACCCCACTCCATGTCTTCAGACATATTGCGGGTCTTACTCATGCTGCTCACTTTCCATAATCAACATATGAAATTAAAAAAATATATATATAATAGGCTAATATTTTCACATATAGCCTAACTATGAAACTAAATAGGCTACGTTTTCTTTGACCCTCTGTCCGACGAAAGCGCCCGCGCATTTTTTCCTTTATGACAGGAAACAACTCACAATAGTCATACAGACATAGGCATCGGGGGATGCATACCCACCAGATTTCGTCATGAGTCCTTTTGTACCCACCACTTTTGTTTTTTTGAAAACCTCGTTCACGGTGAAGCATTGCTGCCACATACATATTATTTTTTCCACTCAATTGTAACGAGATCTTATGTCGTTTTAACGACATCTTTTGTCGTAAAAACGTTTGAAAAGCAGAAGCAAGCTCAGCGTAAAATAGGCTCTTCCGCTGCCTGTATCAGTGGCAGTGCCCATAGAAAGTAATTGTTGTAATGTATTGATGTAGCCTACAGTTCTTAACAGCCATTGGTAGCAGGTGCCATGGACCGCTCATGATTAGCGTAATGATGGACCCTGGTGCAGCCACAAATATATCTATAGGCTAGGCCTACTGTAATTAAGACATTCAAGAAATGTATTAAAAAGAAAGACGCTTTCAGCCTTACTCAAAGTAGAGCCGACTTTTTTACGCCCCTAGGGCCGGGCTTCGGGCCAATTTTCCAGTCATAGCCTACCTCAGACGCGGGCCGGGCTTCGGGCCTTTTTAGGCTAGTGTTTAGAGGACGCGCTATGCAGCACGCATTGCCGCAAATGAGTAAAGCAAGCCAACACGCAAACTGCCACAAGTGAAACTGAAAATAGCCTAAGCTAAGTTTTAGATGCTCAAAAGCACAATCATCTTCATTAAAACTAATGAGACTAAAGGCTCTTACCAGTGTTTAGGTCGCTCGTTCTCATAATGCGGTCTTTAATGATGAAAAGAGCTGATGAATAAAATGCTCATATCTGGTTGACATGAACTCCGTTAAATGTGCATATAGCACGGGAATTGAAGATCGGATTTATATTAATTTCGTGGATAGGTGTAGCCTAAGGTAAGACAACTAGCATGTTTTTTTTTTTTAATTATTTGTTTCGATTGTGTAGCCCGTTTCGGTTACGCGTGCCGTTGCGATCTGCCTGCCTCATCTTGTCAAAAATGCCTTTTTACTGTGATGGTGGTGATAGAGGCTAAGCGTTTAAACGATTCTTTAAGTGTTTTATATGGATATTATAAGCAATACAAGTCATGTGTTGATTTCAGAGGTTAAAGCGTTGGGTTAACTCACTGTCGGCCGCTGGCCGCTTGGTCATCACTTTAAAAAGCAAAAACTTTAGTTTAACAAACAAAAAAATGCTTCAAACATTTTTCTAAATTAACTTAATAAAGAAACAAAACGAAATATAACTACTTTGACATTAAAATCAAAACATGAACTATTTAATGGCTGCAACTAATGTGTAATAGGGAGGATTAAAAAAAAACAGGGGCTCCAGTCGGACTCAGGCTGATAATTTTGATGAGCTGTCAGACACGGGCCGGGCTAGGGCCTCATCGTCTCGGGCCAGGGCCGGGTTAGGACCTAGTTGTGAGGCTCATCCAGGGCTCATATGTCATATGGCCGCGGAAACATGGCCAGTGGGTTCGTTACGCACGTCAATCCCTATTTTGCTTCTTATGTATTAAATATACAGGCAATTAGTTTATGAAACCTTGATCAAAATTAAAATACAATTTATAGAAAACAAAATTCACTTTAAAGAAATTATTTCTGCAAAACAACACTCAATAAAAATCATGTCTGACCCCACTCCATGTCTCCAGACATATTGCACGTCTTATAGCCTATCTTACTCATGCTACTCACTTTTCATCATCAACATATGAAATTAAAACTAATATAATAGGCTAATATTTAAACATATAGCCTAACTATGAATCTAAATATGCAACATTTTGCATAGCCTACTCCACTCCATAAGCTTCAAAAATGTATTTTGTTTATTAAACGCAAAGTTTTTAATTTCAAATTTAATTTCTAAATTCAGTTAATATTTCCAACAAACGAAATTCCGAGCCAAAATAACGAAGTGGTAAAAAAAATTGCAAAAATGAAAAATATTAAAGAATTCGCGGGCGCTGTCGGCATGAGTAAGATAGGCTATAAGACCCGTAATATGTCTCTCAGCTGACATTTTTATTTATTTACATTAGTAAGCTACAGGACATCGTCTTTCAAAACATGACCTGCGTGAAAGAGAGAAAAAAAATTAATGCATCATACCCAGCACTTCTGAAAATGCACTTCTGAATGCGACTCTGTCCCCAGCACATTTCAAACCAAACTGACGCCCATACAGATAAGTGCAAGACATAATAATGAACTATAAACTGTCTACTTTTATTTGTGTAAACTCACAATAACAACAAAGGCCGTGGATTCAGCGAACAGATTATTGTGCATGCATTCCACTCCAAACGCTGTATTCATTCAAAAAATAATTTTGTTTATTAAATGCAAAGTTTTTAATGTCAAAAGCATTTCAAAATTCAGTTAATATTTCCAACAAACGAAATTCCAAGCCGAAATAACGAAGTGGTAAAAAAAAACCGTGTGATTTGAAGAGGAAAACATGAGTAAGATAGACTATAAGACGCGCAATATGTCTGGAGACATGGAGTGGGGTCAGACATAATTTGAAAATGAGTTATGGCTTTCTTTAAAGTGAAGTTCGTGAATTTTCGGTTTCATCAACTAATTGCCTGTTTATTTGATATTGGTTTTATATTTCCCCACAGAGGCGCTCATAGGCCGCCTTGATCGGAAAGGGATGTACATTTACATTTATGCATTTAGCAGACGCTTTTATCCAAAGCGACTTACAACTTGGGGGTATGAAGCGATTGGTCATGAAGAGTCGAGAAGCGCAATGAGAGCCTGAAATCCTGAGACCGTGTACATTGCTCAGTGTAGCACAGGCTAGAGTAGGGAGGGAAGAAGGAAGAGAAAGAGGAAAGGAAAGTGTTTTTCTTTTTTTTTATGAGGTTAAGTGCTCACGGAAGAACTGAGTTTTAAGTTGATTTTTGAATGATGATTCTGTTTCGGATGGCGTTGGGAAGATCGTTCCACCAGCTGGGAACGTTGAATGAAAATGTTCTGGAAAGGGATTTTTTCCCCCTCTGTGATGGTACCACAAGCCGTCGTTCCTTTGCTGAGCGAAGGCTTCTGGTGGGGGTGTGGATTTGTAGAATGGAGTCAAAGTAAGCAGGAGCTGAGGGCGTGGTGGCTCTGTATGCAAACGTGTGAGGGAATGGGATCAAGAGGACAGGTGGTAGGATGGCTAGAGAGGAGAAGTTTAGATACTTCTGTCTCAGTGAGTGTAGAAAATGAGAAGAGAGGATGTTTGGTTGTGGATGTGGCTGAACTAAAGTCCACAGTGCGCGTGGGTGAGAACTGACTGCTGATGGTTGTTGTTTTGTTTGTGAAGAATTGTGCAAAATCGTCTGGAGATAGGGAGGTGGTGGGGGAGGGCAGAGGAGAGAGTTAAATGTTCTGAACAGTGTGCGTGAGTTTGAGGTGTTGTTGATCTTGTTTTGGAAATAAGAAGATTTAGCTGCATGTACTTCATCTGAGAAGGATGAGAGCAGGGACTGATACTTACCCAGATCGGATGTAGGTACACGAGCAGGAAAGAGAGCATCGCTTTTCTAATATCTTCATGTTTTCTCCTGATGTACCAAAACGAATAATTGTAGTAAAAGTTGTGAACAGCGAATTTATCTTCTGCAGGGTCAAGAACTTTAGGCGTTGTTTGATTATGCGCTGCGAGAGAAAGAAACTAAAAATATCCGGCATGTATGAAATGCGCTATACACATAAACTTGACGCGTTTAATAACAAGCACAAACTTAGTGTTACCTTCCTACAGTGAGGAAAATAAGTATTTGAACACCCTGCTATTTTGCAAGTTCTCCCACTTAGAAATCATGGAGGGGTCTGAAATTATCATTGTGTTAATATTTGGTACAGTAGCCTTTGTTTACAATTACAGAGGTCAAACGTTTCCTGTAGTTTTTCACCAGGTTTGCACTGCAGGAGGGATTTTGGTCCACTCCTCCACACAGATCTTCTCTAGATCAGTCTGTCGCTGAGAAACACGGAGTTTGAGCTCCATCCAAAGATTCTCTATTGGGTTTAGGTCTGGAGACTGGCTAGGCCACGCCAGAACCTTGATATGCTTCTTACAGAGCCACTCCTTGGTTATCCTGGCTGTGTGCTTCGGGTCATTGTCATGTTGGAAGACCCAGCCTCGACCCATCTTCAATGCTCTAACTGAGGGAAGGAGGTTGTTCCCCAAAATCTCGCAATACATGGCCCCGGTCATCCTCTCCTTAATACAGTGCCAACCTGATCTCACAGAATTCCGTGAAATGAACACGGGACCCTTAACTCAAAATCCGTGGCAGTTTCACGGAATCGCCGAAAATTCCGTGATGGGTCCACGGAAGTGATTCCTATGCAAGTCAATGACAGTATACAGACGCGTTGGGCATTGTTTTCATCATGAAACTATGATTTTTTTTGCCATTATGACATGGAGTGTGATTCTCGATTTAATCAGCCAGCATAATTTTATTTATAATTATTTTCATTTTTTATTTATTTACAGTATTTAGACACGTTTTGAACACGTAACCCAATCCCTTCCCTAAACCTAACCATTTGTGTATTATAAAAAAAACAGGATATAACAGGCAGATACGACTGCAGGCACAATTTATTCAAAAAGTACAAATATTCCAAGTGTTCCGAGGCCAAACGATTGATTTGTGTGAAGAAAATCCTCAAAAGCGATCAGCAGCGTCGAGTCCATCCGCCAAAGATCCTAAACACATTTCAAATTTTACCGCCGGAAAAAACGTTACGTCAGCTTTGACAGCATTGGCTGTCGTATGTCTCGTGACCAATTGCGTCATTACGTCGGCTTTGATTGTAAAATGCCATTGGCTCTCGTGTGTCTCGTGACAGATTGCGTCACGCTAAAGAGTCAAGTGTATTATTTGAATGGGATATGAATGAGTGTGCTCACGGCGCGGCGGGATCATAATTTTAGCAATTAAAACATTAAAATCAACTCTGTTCTTTACATGAAGACATCGAGTGACTTCAGAAGACTTGGAATGCAACATGAGTTGATACTTTTATGCTGTTTTTGGTCAGTTTTTGCAATAAATACCTGTGACTGTACTTGTATTTGCCTGTTATGTGTTTTATATTGTTGAGAAGTGGGTAGGTTTAGGGTAGGAGTGGAGTTAGTTGCTCCAAAATATAAAAGTAGCCTATAAATATTCATAAAATCATGTCTGCTTTTTACTGTCATTGACTTGCATAGGAATCACTTCCGTGGACCCATCACGGAATTTTCGGCGATTCCGTGAAACTGCCACGGATTTTGTGTTAAGGGTCCCGTGTTCATTTCACGGAATTCTGTGAGACCAGGTTGTACAGTGCAGTCGCCCTGTCCCATGTGCAGAAAAACACCCCAAAGCATGATGCTACCACCTCCATGCTTCACAGTAGGGATGGTGTTCTTGGGATGGTACTCATCATTCTTCTTCCTCCAAACACGTTTAGTGGAATTATGACCAAAAATTTCTGTTTTGGTCTCATCTGACCACATGACTTTCTCCCATGACTCCTCTGGATCATCCAAATCTTCCGTGCCATGCATGATTTCAAACCATGACGTCTTAGTGTATTACCAACAGTAACCTTGGAAACGGTGGTCCCAGCTCTTTTCAGGTCATTGACCAGCTCCTCCCGTGTAGTTCTGGGCTGATTTCTCACCTTTCTTAATTTCCCCGTGGCCCTTTCCAGCCTTGTGGAGGTGTACAATTTTGTCTCTAGTGTCTTTGGACAGCTCTTTGGTCTTGGCCATGTTAGTAGTTGGATTCTTACTGATTGTATGGGGTGGACAGGTGTCTTTATGCAGCTAACGACCTCAAACAGGTGCATCTAATTTAGGATAATAAATGGAGTGGAGGTGGACATTTTAAAGGCAGACTAACAGGTCTTTGAGGGTCAGAATTCTAGCTGATAGACAGGTGTTCAAATACTTATTTGCAGCTGTATCATACAAATAAATAGTTAAAAAATCATATATTGTGATTTCTGGATTTTTTTTTGTGATTATGTCTCTCACAGTGGACATGCACCTACGATTTCAGACCCCTCCATGATTTCTAAGTGGAAGAACTTGCAAAATAGCAGGGTGTTCAAATACTTATTTTCCTCACTGTATAACAAAGACTTACAAAGTAAGGAAAAGTTCATCACAAAATGAAAACTATTATAAAATTAGTCCACTCATACTCTGAACTGAGAGCCAGTGCTAGTGCCAGTTCTGAGTTGGTTCGACTGACGAGCATTCTAAGAACTGGTTTACCCAGAGAGCCAGGTCTTACGTCACTGTATACGTCTTTTGTTAAATAGTTTGAAGTAAAATGTATCTGTCCTACAGCACCATTTTCTACTTTACCACGTTAAATTATGCAAACTCCTAATTAAAAGCAAACAAGGAAGAAATGTTTATAATCCCCTGTGAGAGACGTAAATGAAGAGAATTTGTGCTGTTAAAGGCTGTCATAACAGCTACAGAAAGCTTAAAAAACTTCTGGAACATGAGCGTTACGACCACAAACCAACAACAAGAGCGGAATGTAAATGCCCAAAACCCTTTAAATTGCACAGGATGCCATCCGACGACGAGGGCAAAAGAAAATGGCTCGCAGCGCTTAATTTGAAATTTCCGCCCCGTAACATCCATGTATGTTCATTCCACTTATTGGACAGACAACCAACAACGGAAAATCCATATCCTGAACTTTGGCTGGGATATGATCGTCCATTATTATATATCAGTCTGTGTGTAATGAATGAATATAATGTACAAGTTTTACTTTTTGAATGGAATTAGTGAAATAAATCAACTTTTTGATGATATTCTAATTATATGACCAGCACCTGTATACAACACAAACAATATAAATAGCAAAATAACGTTATTTGGTTGACTGCATTTTTAGTTTGATGATGAATAGACTGTGAAGTTTGGATTTTCCCCTTAGGTCTATAGCAGCTTAACAACTTATATCCGACTCCTTCATTTATGGTACTGTAGCTTGTCTACAGGCTACGTGTTGTAGGCCTAGCATATTTGAGTTTTTTTTTATTATAAATTGTGTATTTGTTCATTGTAATTATTAGGCTATGTGCATATGTATTTATAACATTTAGTTAAATGCCGTTCCCATGTCGGGTTGCTGTCACCGCTTAGGGAGAGAAGGGCGAAATGTTTGAATTTAATGGTGGTAACGCAAAGTTTTTTTTTTACTACTTCGTTATTTTGGCTTGTAATTTTGTTTGTTGGAAATATGAACTGAATTTAGAAATGCTTTTGAAATGAAAATGAATAAATACAGGGTTTGGAGTGGAGCGCATGCAAAATAATCTGTTTCCTGAATCCACGGCCTTTGTTGTTATTGTGAGTGTACACAAATAAAAGTAGACCGTTTATAGTTTATAATTATGTCTTGCACTTCTGTACGGATAAAAATGACGGAGTGTGAGTTGTTTCCGCTGTTAGAAAGAAAAAGATGCACCGCCGCTTTTGTCCAACAGAGGGTTAAAGAAAACGTAGCCTATTTAGTTTCATAGTTAGCCTATGTTTAAATATTAGCCTATTATATTTTTTTATTTTATTTCATATGTTGATTATGAAAAGTGAGCAGCATAAGATAGACTTCATTATAAGATGCACAATAGGCTGTGTCTGGAGACTTCATTGAGTTTTGTATAAAAGTCTTTCTTTCTATGGGCACTGCCACTGATACAGGCAGCGGATGAGCCTATTTAACGCTGAGCTTGCTTCTGCTTTTCAGACATGGAAGTGTGACAAAGGCTATATAAAAAGGCTATATACATTTTCTAATGTGGATACAGGCAAATTTTGTACACATCACTATACAACACATGTTCTTATTAGGCTAAAATATATGTTGTTTTAACTACATAAAATCTCATTATTGCAACATAATTGAGTGGAAAAAATAATATGTGAGATGGTGGTCCAGTGGGTTAAACCATGGAACTGATATGCAGAAGGTTGCTGGTTCGATCCCAGCGGTCACCACCAGTGTGTCCTTGAGCAAGGCTCTTTACTCCATGTTGCTCCAGGGGGATTGTCCCTGTAATAATGGCACTGTAAGTCGCTTTGGATAAAAGTGTCTGCCAAATGTATAAATATATGTATGTGGCAATGACTGTAATCATCGCCCCCTCATCAGCTCGGCTGGCGCTGGCTCTGCTGGTCCTACCAGACTCTCTTACATTTCATTTGTACAGCGAGTCTGGCCACTCTCCAAGCGTTAACTTCCTTGAAGGGGGAACTCTGTAGAAGTTTAAAACACTAAACCAATCGCTAACGTTTGGTCGTCATCGTTCTCAGCCACTCCCTCTGTTCGCTGATTGGACCGGAGAAAACCAGAGAATATACCGCAATCCCAGACGGAGTACTGAAGGAAAATTAAAATTGAGCGGAAGTACGTAGGAAGGCAGAGCCAGGCTAGCACGCAAACGCTTTAAGGCCCGGGTATACTTCACTTACCGCGCCCGGACGCGTCACGCGCGCAGCCCTGTCCGCGCGTCTTTCAAAGTATACTACACAACGGATGCGCGCGGATGATCGCGTTCGACGCATGCGCAGTACATTTTTTCCCTATGCTCTACCAGACATTGGGGGGCAGCACTGAGTCCTGTTATCAACGGGACATTCGCTGGGCATGATCGGAGAATAACTGTAGTGCATCCACCATTGCAAGAAGTTTGGAAGAAATACTGAAGAATCATAAACGATGGAGAAGGATATGCTTCTAAGTTTACTCGTTTTGGAAGAAGAAATTAAGAAGTTTTTCTCTCTTTTTTAAAGCGTGTTGTTTTTAAACCGGTCTTTGCACACTCTTCTTCGACGGCTGAACACTGTGCTCAATACTGTGCGTATTGCCACCTAGTGGACTCTTCTGTACTGCTGGCGCATGCGCTGTTGCACGCGGACCATCCGCGCGGTCTCAAAATTTGGGCTGCGCGCGGACGGGGTGTGCGGCCGGCCGCACGCCCTCCGAATGACGAAAATTACGTCATGCGGGCGGTGCACGAACGCGGACGGCCGAAGTATACCCGGGCCTTTAGTCTTCACACTGAATGACTAGTGTGACTGGAAAATGCGTCCCCTTGTGGATCACATTAACACCCTTTTAAAAGGCACTTTTTAAAAGGTAGGAGTTGTTATTTCAGGCACTAATCACCTTCAAAATATTCCGTGGGTGAACGTTTCTATGTACTATTTTATTATTATTGCATGTCACAATCCAAGCAAAATTCATCCTTTGGTAAGTCAGATATAAAAATGAAACGGTTAAACAGATTGAAAGTCTGAAAAGTCAAATATCCAAACTCATACTATATCAATGTTAGATAATAACATGTATAAAAAATAATGATGTGTTAATACTGCTGTTTAAATTAAATATGATAATCAGTCAGTGCATAAAATACATCAGATGTTGACCTACTAAATGTTCTCCAGAAATACTATGTTTGTCTGAAGCAAACTTTATTATGGGTTATTCTTATCTAGTGTGACTATCACACCGGCCAGCAAAGTCAAGACACTCGACAAAGGTAATTCTTGCTTAGCTGTGGCTAATTTAGCAAAATATTACAAGCACAACATACAGTGTAAAACTAGCATAAACTTCTTATGGATGTTAGAAATGCGTATGTATGAAGTTTTAATTGTTAATTGCAAGTATTTCGCCTGTAAACTGATGTAGTAAATCCTATCCTCCACAGGAACGTCGGCCATGACACACAGGTCCGGGACTTGATGATAAAGAGTCCAAGGAGAAAAATACTGAGCCTATACACAACAAGTTATTACAAAATGATCGCGATTGGTTTCACTGTAGCTACTTTTGAGAAGTGTTGATCGATGAATGACACAGAGAGGTTGAGCTGTAGGATGGAAAAATAATCATATTACAGAGGTGAAGGAGTGTAATAATGGAACAAATATTGGAAGTTAAAGGGATACTCATTCAAATGTGCACTGCGAAAAATGCATTATTTCTTACTTAGTAAGTTTGTTTTTCTAAGTAAGAGTTTCCTGTCCAAATATATATAAAAAAAATTGACAAGAAGCATTACAGTAGACAAGCAAACATTTTTGTCTTATTAGTGAAAAAATAACTCAACATTAAGTGAGATTTTCCTTAAAATAAGCAAAATAATCTGCCAATGGGGTAAGAAATATTATCTTGTTTTCTGTTTGAATTAAGATTATTTTGCTTACCCAAGACAAAAATACTAAGTAAGAAAAGCATTTTTTTTTGCAGTTTGCAACCTTCACCCAAATGCCAAATATATGATTTCATCAAATCTCATAATTATAAAATTGAATAAATAAATATTAAAAATACATAAATGAAATATATCTGTCATGAAATAATGCAGTTTTATTGTGTCTTTCTTCCAAAGTAATCCACTCTCCTTTAATAGAACACACCTTAGTTTTTTAACACAAATATTATTATATGCTTCATAAGGTTTAAATTAAACCCGCTACTCCTCCATTCTGAATTGAATATGCGTAATATTACAGGAATTAAAACAAAAGTATTATACTGATGTTCTAAATACCAGGAGATAAAAAGGAAATAGGAAAAGAAAAATGAGTCTTAAATATGTGCTGGTATCGAATACATTTATCATTACAATTATGATTTGATTAAAACAAAACAACAACTGCAAGCAAAAGTTTAAACACACCAATACAACATGGTAGAAATGTCTCCAGTGATTAATATCTTTAAAAACAAAACACACAGTGATACCGTTAACTTACCTCATAAATGATAACCTCAGAAAGTACATTTAACTGGCTGCTACATGCTCTATAAAGGGATGACAGATTAATCTTTCATTTATTCCTAAATATAAAATATGATATAGCTTGGTTGAGCAAATTGGAGACTCCCAACACCACACCAGTTGCTGTTATGATGCATCATCAGTAGATGGCACTGTTGCAATTCATTAGTCTGTCTACAACCGGTCTAGTCTATACCCGAACTGCTTCCAACACGTAAAGACGAGTACAAAATGAACAAAGACACAGTGAAATTAAAGTGATATAGAAAACATAACAGAGAAATACTCATTTACGTCTCTTGCCAACCCCATTCATTCACTGTACATACAACTATAATTCACAGCATCAGATTGACAGCACAGACAGCAAACAGTTCATTTACTAAACCTTTGTGTCTGGAGAGTCACACACACGCACACACACACACACACACACCCTACCCTCCATTTCCCCCTCATATGTCTTTTAGACACCTCCTTTTTTAGTAGTTGCCATGACATCATCAGTAACCCAGGAAACCCATTGAAACAAGAGGGACCCAGGAAATGAGGTAATGGTTCAGGAATGTTGGGAGAATAGTTTCCCTACAAGTGAAATCTCTCTCTCCAGAGGAGAGCAAACAAAGCAGCTCTGTCTGCAGCAACATGAGGTCAACAGTCCTTGGACAACAACAAAACATTACTCATAATGTGACAGAACACATAATCTAATTACAACAATAATGCAATCTATTACATTTACACTGATCAACTGTGTTTGTCATTAAAACTGAGACAAACAGTTACAAAGTTAAGTTTAAATATGGCCATAAATTGCATAAATGCATCGACCAGGACTAAAAAAGCTGCTCAGACCTGAATACGAGTTTGCAGTCAATTTCCCCTTTTTGAAATTATACTGTATGGTGGCATAATACTGTAATGTTTAAAACCCTTGACTCGACTAAAATTGCATCTTTCAAAATTACCCCTTCTTGAAACAACAGTTCTTTAATGTCCAATTTCAAACGTTTATTGTACCCTTTAATAAATTAAGATTAACAACTGTTAAGTTACAGGCCAGATTTAAGACCGACTACATTATCTACAACAGTTGCCTACAGTGTTTCCAACCCTGTTCTTGGAGGCACACCAACACTACACATTTTCAAACTCTTCCTATTCAAACACACCTGAATCAACTCATTAGCTCATTTATAGGCCAAAGTATACTGCACTTTTTACTCATACACGAGGGTCAGCATAAAGTGCAACTTTAGCCTCCTTGTTAGAGCGTCCCACTCTCATGCCGGTGGACCCGGGTTCGAGTCCCGCTTAGAGCGGGCGGTATGAACAGGAGGGGTTACATTGGTGCCGTGATGCGGATGGTAGTGAGGTTTAGGGGGGTGAGTGTAACGGAGGTCAACTAGTAGTCTCTCTGTGTGAGTAAACCTCACTCCTCTGATCTCAAGAGATGCTCTAGTGACTGACACTAGAGGTTGTAGCCTCTTGGAGTTTGAGTCACGCTTGGAATGGGTGGTATGAACAGGAGGGGGTTACATTGGTGCCGTGACCCGGATGGGAGTGTGGTTTAGGGGGGTGAGTGTAACGGAGGTCAGCTAGTAGTCTATGTGCGAGTTAACATCACTCCTCTGATCTCAAGAGACGCTCTAGCGACTGACACTAGAGGTTGCCGCCTTTAGCCTCCTTGTTAGAGCGTCCCACTCTCATGCCAGCGAACACGAGTTCGAGTCCCGCTTAGAACAGGCGGTTCGAACAGGAGGGGTAACATTGATGCTGTGACCCGGATGGGAGTGTGGTTTAGGGGGTGAGTGTAATGGAGGCCCGCTAGTAGTCGCTGTGTGAGTAAACCTCACTCCTCTAATCTCAAGAGACGCTCTAGCGACTGACACTAGGGGTTGCCGCCTTTAGCCTCCTTGTTAGAGCGTCCCACTCCCATGCCGGCGGACCCAGGTTTGAGTCCCACTTAGAGTAGGATGTATGAACAGGAGGGGTTTTATTGGTGCCGTGACCCTGATGGGAGTGAGGTATAGGGGGGTGAGTGTAACGGAGGCCAGCTAGTAGTTGCTGTGTGAGTAAACCTCACTCATCTGATCTCAAGAGGCGCTCTAGCGACTGACACTAGGGGTTGTAGCCTTTAGCCTCCTTATTGTAGCGTCCCACTCTCAAGCTGGCGGACCCGGGTTCGAGTCCCGCTTGGAGCGGGGTGGTTCGAACAGGAGGGGTTACACGTGGGTGACATGAATTTCGTCATCATAAGATTACGCGTGTACTGAACATGCACGCCGGATCTTTGTAACTGTACGTACTATGGGTCTTATTCATGAAACTTTAGCAAATACACACGTAAATTCTGAGTAATTTGCGTGTAAAAAGGACCTTTACAGAAACTCTCCTCTAGATCTCTTCTTATACCACGGATTCAGTAGTTAAATGTGTGTATATTAATGAATTCCAAACATTCGTAAATAGGGCGTGTCCAGGAACGCTGTGGAATCTTCTGGACTTCTTTCTCAGGTTTGGCTCCAGTATTTTGCATAAATGCTAAAGAGACTAATTGGCCATATGCCTAGCAATAAATATTTAATGATCTTGTGTCCATCAAAGCATTTTTAGCCAGCAAAAAACATTTTATTTTCAGGTTGTACATGCACATTTAATGTTTTTGCAGTATTTACATGGGCTGTAATTTGTGGCGAAAGATTGCTCAAAACTTTGTATGCGTGTACACGTACGAGTCGCATACGCTCACTTAAGACCTAAAAAGGATAGGTCAGATAAGAGAGACATCCAAAATGGGTACTGTTTTTTTGGACAGGGTTGGGAAACACTGGCCTTAAACAATGCATAATTAGCTATTTGGCTGTTGTTTAACATTAACTAATAACCCACAAGTGATGTTGGCTAAAAAGGAAAGTCATTTCAGAGGCAGAGCAAGTTCTTACATTTTGATGAAAGATTAAAACAATGTTTTTGTCTGATACACTCATTGACATTATGACTAATCAGTTTTGTTTTCATGTTGTCGAAATACTTCAGAAAAGTAATGAAATAGCATTAATCCATAAATATGTGTAGATTTTAAATATGATGTTTGTTGAAGAGAAATTATAGGTTTATGCTACAAAAAACTCCTTGCAAAGACTCAAAATGGCAGCATTCAGAAGGGATGAGACCTCATTAATTACAAACAAACAAAGTGTCAAATACTATACATCTGTATAATGTATGTCCCAGTCCTGTTCCTGGAGATCAACCTCCCTGCAAAGTTCAGCTCCAATCCTGATCAACACAAACACAGCTAATTAATGCCGCCTTCACGTGCTATCGGAATTATTGTAAATACGAGTTTCCTAGGTAAAAATTGCACATTAACGCCCTCTGATGTCGTGTTTACCACTGGGTAAGTTTGGAAATAATTCCCGAGATGTGCACGCCATAATCTTTAAACATGGTGGCAGGAGAACTGCTGCTGTGACAGGTATGAGTTACAATTTTTTTCCACAAAACAGTGAAATCGACTTGCCTTATCAATAATGTAGTGCATATTTACATATACGAGTAATCACTTGAAATGTATTGTATGTTTTATACACAGCGAAAATAGCCTGCATTTGACCAAAATTAAAGAATCGGCAGAAAGCGGACTATATGGATAGCATCGTACATGTTTATATGGTTGTCAGTGCATGTGACACTACTTATAATTTGGTTTTAATAAGATTTTCCCAATAATTAGGCAAAAATAAACCTGGTGTCCTCCATGATTCCTGTTCATTCCGACAAGCACTTGAATGCAACAAGCTCGTAATCACACATTTCCGACAGGACGTGAAGGCAGCATAAGATCTCCAGGAAAAGAAAACTGAACCGGGAGGAAGCTCTTCATAGATAGGATTGGGCACCTTGGTATGCAAATGCAAGTGCAGGTATTGGACAGTATTTTGGACAGGGGATTGATATTTTATTATTAGTGCACATGCTAGGCTGAATGCGAAATCAGGCTCTTAATGATGAGTCTCCAGTTCTACCACAGTCCAGTCGCCTTGCGGGGAACTGGCTTGGCTGGTGGGGGAGTAACTACAGACAGAGGCCACTGTCGCGGTGGAGCAGTCGAAATGGGACATGATGTGTGGCCACAGGCTGCTCTCCAGAGGGCTGAGGATGCCCCCTCCCTGCCCAGGCAGGTACAGGAGTGGAGGACAGCCGTCCTCCCCAGCCAGAAGCAGAGTCTGGTTAATCAGCTGCTGAACCATGTCCAGTTTTGTGTTCCAGTCCAGCTCCTGTGGGGGCGGCCGGCGAAGGTTTCCATTGGCCACTCTCAGCGGTAGGTCTGTCGGGATGGAATGGCCAGTCTGGTTGGGAGAACCTTGGTTGCCCCCAGATCTGTTCTCCGCATCCTCTTCCTCCTCGCTGGTCTCCATGGCCTCGTAGATGGTGCAGAGTCCAGATGAGGGCGACAGGAGACACGCCGGTTGCCCTTTCACCTGCGGCTGCTGTTTGACTCTCTGTTGGTGCTCCATCTCAAGCTGGCGCTGCAGGAGTTGCCGGCGGAGCCGGTGTTCCTGCTGCTGCTGTTGCAGCTGCAACTGAAGCAGCTCTCGACGTTGCCTCTCCAGTGCTCTTTGCTGTTCCTGCCGCTGCCTTTCCTCCTCCAGATACAGCCGTTGTAGCCGCTCCTGCTCCTGGCGCCTTCGAATGTGTCTCAGCTGCAGCTGGTGTTGCTCTAACCGTCGCATTTGCACGTTAGGCACCAATGCAGTCAGTGGGAACCTCGGAGGAGCGTCAACATGCTGAACCTCGATACGAGGCTGTGGCTGCTGAAGCTGCCTCTGTGTGCTCGGCAGAGGGGCAAGGTAATTGTCATTCATTTTATGGATTACTCTTGGATGGTTACCATTCTCCTGTTGGCTAAATGAAACTTCACCAGTCCGTATGCTGTTCCTGGGTTTCCCTGTGGACAGTCAAGAGCACTTGCAATATGTGTTTACTGACAGAAGCATTCGTTATGAAGAAGGGTATGACTGAACAGGGACAGAGGAAAATCACAGACAGAAAGAGAAACAGGCAGACAAGAAAAGAAAACACACAAACCAAACAAGTTAGACAGAACTTAATAGTCAAGAATCAAGTTTTCCCACACATCCTTCCTGTAAACATCTCAGGATATTCTTCAAAACTAGCAAACCGTCACATAAGAAATACTCTGTGTTCAATACACATTCAGCTCCATCTGTGGCATGCTGTTGGCTGCCAAAGAATATAATTTTTACTTAACTTTGAATATTTATACTATACTTTGATTATTGGTCATGACTTCATGGAGAATAATAGAGCAGACACTGGACAAGGATGAAACTTTCTAGAGCGCATGTGTTGATGGAGTATACTTTGAAAGGTTTTGTGTTCAACTGTCGCCATAAAAAACAAAAACAAAGTATATTTAATCAAATGAATAAGGCGTCATATCTGAACCAGTGCAATAATGGGAGTGGGTTTCAGCGGGTCTGATTGTTTGACATTGTAGCAGAACTGAATTTTTCACTGCACATGTACCTGAAATACAGTTATAGACTGCCAGAATAGTACTTAGAAAATGTAAATGAACTGTATATATATATATATATATATATATATATATATATATATATATATATATATATATATATATATATATATATATATATATATATACAATAATAAATTAAAAACAAATAATATGATATAATAAATTCATAAATAAATAATAACAAATATATAAATAGAGTAATCTAAACAAAATGCAAAATCAAGTTTAGGATTTTTAAGGGTAAATTATACATACATACATCCACAAAAAGTGGTAATGACCTAAACTTGCTCATTTTTAAACCTTAAATTAAAATAATGGATTTATGGAGAGAACAAATTCCTTCTCTCAATTTGTGTCACCTGGCACACATCATTTTAACAGAACAGACAGGGAGCTAAATTAATAATAAATTGTACTGTGTTAAATTCACCTCCAGATATTTTTGATGTAAAATGACGGTAGGTGGTTTAAAAAAAGAGAAAGGAAGTGCAGAGGAGATGAGAGAGAGAGAGATACTGAGAAATGGAAAAGGAAAAGCAGAAAGAAGGTTCCCGACACACCCTCACAGGACCACATTAACATTCAGGCAGGTTTTGAAATATTTGTATTGAGTTTGTGTTTATGCATAAATGTCTAATGATACTACATGAAATTCATCAACCAATTCCTTGAGATACCATGCAATATTATTGTGTTCGGCTTTCAGGGAGGGGTTCTGTTCTGGTGTTGAGTTAAGGGGGCATGACATGCTACAGAAGAAGGGAACCCCCTACTGGTTGTCATTTCATCAAAACACATCTGGAATAAACACCATTTCAGCAGATATCCATTTCCTGTTCAAAATAAAATGCCACAGGAACACTCGGAGAAGAATAGACCATCATGCCACTCAAAATAAAAAAACAAATCAAACAGGAACAGACAGCCTTGCAATGATGTTTAATGGAATTTTGGAAAAACAAAACTTTAGTTATTGTGAATCATTAATGTCCAAACATTCATGGATCATGTCTGGAATCCATATCAAGATTATAACAATTCCTTAATTAGTTGCACATGCAGTTCCAATTCTTGAAGTAATGTCCCAATACTCACAGTACACTGACCTGTAAGCATAATTTGAAGTTTTTACAAATGCAGGAAAACACTTGAGTTTCAATAGACAGAAATAGTAGTCTGTTCCGAAGTACAAATGTCCAAGTACTGTAAATGAAAGAATCCAGATCAATCTGAGCCCAGTACTTTAAAGCACTTAAGTTACGTGCCAATGAAAATCTATGTTATCCTTCACTAAAATGTGCAGCAGTAGCCCAAAACTAACAAAACACAACCAAAAAATTGAGTATGACTTGCCATCTAACACTCATTCACCTCCCTATGTCAAACACTTTGAGAGTGAAAAGCTTCTGAAGATTATCTAACCTGTATTTAATGCTAAAACAGTTAGTGCTGGACATTGGAGTAAGTTTAAAAAGACAGTAAAGCTACTTTTACAGTGCAGGAAAACTGATGTGTGTACAAACATTAAGGTAAGACAGGGATCATAACAACAAATCAAATAAAAACCAGAAAAAAAACAAAGTATAAAAAAATTGACATTTGATTGGTAAAAACAGTAGGATAAATACAAAGGTAGTTGGAGTCCACCAAGTGTTTTTTTTTTTTTTTTTGCATTTTTGTCCTTTCGTCAAAGGACGTTATCTTAACTTAGTCTAACATTGCAGGTTCAGTGCCATGAAGCGCAGTGTTATTTAAAAAGTACATTCTAATAGAAAATGAGAACAGCTACTGTACATACACAATTTTAAGCCATACAATCATAACCATCACCGTGGTAATAGAAGAACAGAGAGCAGCTCAGACAAAGCTATAATCCCTCACCTGGCGCCCCCCCCCCCTTTCTTTTCTCCCTTTCTTTTCTCCCTTTCTATTACTTAATTCTATTCATTTCTCTTCTTGCTAACCCCACATTTGGAAGAAATGAAGGACACAGGGTGGGAGCGTGGGGTCTGGGGTAGACAAGGTGCATTCCAAAGGAGGGACTTTATACGTTACCTGCCAGAAAGTTATCAGTCTTATCACATATAGCAGAGTAGTAAGGTGGCTGGCCGTCTGACTCGTCCCCATGTTGGGGTGAAAGGTGCATGGGGGACTCGGGATCCATTTCCTCCATAGAGCCTGGGTCTGTCTTACTGCACAGCATGTAGTGCTCGTCAAACCCAGCATCTCTCTCAGTGGGCTCGCTTATAGGCAGCAAATCTACTGGGCAGCCCAACAAGTCATCACTGTAGGCCGCAGCTGCTGGCAGGGTGAGCTCCTTGATGAAAGAGGGATCCTTGGCCTCTTCCGGAAGCTGCTCTTCATTTTCCAAGCTAAAGATACCTGGGCTCTTTCCACAGCTCTCAGCCATGGAGTGGGCATTGGAGATGGACGCGGAGCAGTCAAAACCATAGGAGGCCACAGAGTTGGCTGACTGAGGCGTATCACCATCTTCCTCTCCAATCTGTTCAGGGGCCTCCTCATCCTCCTCCAGGGCTGCAAGGTTGTGGGGGACTGTGGTGTTGTCATCAACTGTGACATCAGGGTCATTGATCTGCATCTCACCCTCTGTATCACTGGCCTCATCACCGGAGGTTGATGGTGACGATGGAACGGAGGCTGGTGCTGTTGCGGCATCACCCAGTACCTCATCGGCCGGCAGAGTTTCTGCCTCTTCCTCTTCCCCATCACAACGCTCAAGGTGAATACCAAGGTCCTGCTCCATGTCTGTCTGCATGGTAGGGACTGGTGTTTGCTGCTTGTCTGATCGGGACTCTACACCTGAACTGCTGTCATAATCCCGAAGCTCTTCAGGTGTGCTGGTCTCACTGCTGCTGTGAGCAGCCAGGGCTGTCCCACTGAGAGTGCTAGACTGGGACATGCCAATGGCAGGAGCTGCCAAGATACCTGACTCTGCTGGGACAGAGCGCCCAGTATCCTCTTGGATATCAGATTGAGGTCCTGATGCCTGAATCAGGGGTGGACTCATGATGTTCAGAAATGTCTCAGCTGGGGATTTGGGTGGTGTATCTGGATCAGCGGAGAATTTGATGGATGTGTCTGGATCGACTTGGAATTTGCTAAGTATGTCTGGCTCTTGAAATCTTGAATCTGACAGGCTTGATTCAGACAGGACAGAAGCAGACTGGGCAAAGGGATCAGAGAATGGATTTGAATTACTCCATGCTGATGTCAAAGGCATAGATGTCACTGCAGCAGTGTGTCCCATGCTGTTGAGATCTAGATGAGGCTCCTCTTTGTAATCATCATTATCATCATCATCTTCATTACCATCAAGTCCACTTTCAGCCATGTGCCTGTGGGTCATCTCCACATCGTTGTCCTCCTTCTCTAACTCTATATGTTGTTTGTGATACTCATCATCATGATCTGAGCCCAGATCCATATCTTCCTTCAAATGCTCATCTTCCTCATCTTCTTCTTCATCTTCACTACCAAAAGACTGGATTCCCGGAGGCCCTGTGAATGGCTGTTCGCTGTCTGTCTCTTTCATGATGAAGTCATCTGTCTCTTTAGCACTGCAACTGTCTTCAGCATTGAAGGGAGATGTCACTTCTGAGTGATGTTTATTACTGCTGTACACATCATCTGATTGCATAATACCCCAATCACAGCTGGCAAAATCTGCCACCCCCTTTTTAAAGTCATCTTCTTTCTCTGCTTGGGGCATTGATTCTTTTAAGCCAGTCTCTCTGACTTCTTCCTCCTCTTTCTCTTCCTCCTCCTCTTCGTCTTCCTCTTCCTCCTCCTCCTCTTCATCATTGTCTTCATTAATCTCTTCTTCAGCTTTCTCCACTGCCTCTTCTCCTTCTTGCCAGGGGGAGATAGGAGCTGCGCTTCTGATGTGATCCCCACCAGTGGAGCCCAGCAGATCAAAGTTTCCCATCACATTCTCTGCTGCAGATGGCATCTGTGTATCAACCTGCTCATCATCATGCTCACTATCTTCATCCTGCTGTCTTTCCTGCTCCTGGTTCTCTATGGTTGCAGTGCTGGTGTACAGTGAAGAGCTCTGTGCCCACGATTCAGCTGGACCCTGCAAGCCTAGGAAGGGAGCTGAGCTTGGGAGCTCGACTGGCATGAATGTTGGGCCGGTGGGAGAGGATGGTGGGGACAATACTGTGGTTCCTAGGGGAGACACAGCAGGCACTGGTTCCTCCAGGCTGACCAGATCCACTTCAGCAGCCAGTTGAGACATGACATTGTCATCTTTGCTCAGGGGGACTTCCTGGGGATAGACAAGCTCCACCTCATCAGAGGTAGGGGAAATAACAGGTGTAACTGGGTCTTCGGGTTCCTCATCAAAGGCAGGAGGAATGACAGGTGAAACAGTTTCTTCTCGTGCCTCATAAGAGGTAGGGGGAATGACAGATGTAGTTGTGTCTTCAGGTGTTTCTACAGAGGAAGGAGGAATGACAGGTGAAACAGTTTCTTCTCGTGCCTCATAAGAGGTAGGGGGAATGACAGGTGATACAGTTTCTTCTCGTGCCTCATAAGAGGTAGGGGGAATGACAGATGTAGTTGTGTCTTCAGGTGTTTCTACAGAGGAAGGAGGAATGACAGGTGAAATAGTTTCTTCTCGTGCCTCATAAGAGGTAGGGGGAATGACAGGTGATACAGTTTCTTCTCGTGCCTCATAAGAGGTAGGGGGAATGACAGGTGATACAGTTTCTTCTCGTGCCTCATAAGAGGTAGGGGGAATGACAGGTGATACAGTTTCTTCTCGTGCCTCATAAGAGGTAGGGGGAATGACAGGTGATACAGTTTCTTCCCGTGCCTCATAAGAGATAGGGGGAATGACAGGTGATACAGTTCCTTCTCGTGCCTCATAAGAGGAAGGGGGATTGACAGGTGATACAGTTTCTTCTCGTGCCTCATAAGAGGTAGGGGGAATGACAGGTGATACAGTTTCTTCTCGTGCCTCATCAGAGGTAGGGGAAATGACAGATGTAGTTCTATCTTCAGGTGTTTCTTCAGAAGCAGGAGGAATGATAGGTGAAACCATATCTTCTCGTGCCTGATCAGAGGTGGGGTGAATGACAGACGTAGTTCTGTCTTCAGGTGTTTCTTCAGAGACAGGAGGATTGAAGAGTGTAACAGAGTCTTCAGGTGTTTCCTCAGAGACAGGACAAATTACAGGTGTAACTTTGTCTTCAGGTGCTTCCGTAGTAATGACAGATGTGGGCATTTCTTTAAAATCTTCTTTAGAGTCCTCAAAGGAAGCAGGAATGAGAGTTGTAAATGAGTCTTCTAATTTCACTTCAGAGGCAGCAGGATTGACCTGGGTAAACAAGTTATCAGGTGCCTCTTCAGTGACAGCAGGAACAAAAGCTGTAGCTGAGTCTTCAGGGGCTTCCTCAGAGGTCACCACCGAAACAATAGCAGCAGCTGCAGCAGTGGCTGCAACCACAGCAGGTACCACATCCTTCACCTCAGCTTCTGTGGCTGCTGCAGCTTTAGGACCACCCTTCACTGGCATTGGAGTGCTACTGCCAACTGACTTCTTTGGGCTGCTTGTTTTAGCACTGGGCTTGCTGCCTGTTGTCTTGGAGCTTGCGCTGACCTCCTTGGAAGGTGTTGCTTTGCTCTCCTTGGGTTTGCTACTCTTAACATCTGCCGCCTTGCTGGGGGTGGTGGGCTTTTTGGAGGCTGATTCTGCCTTGGCAGTGGAGGCTGACTTAGGTGTGTCAGGTTTGGTGGTCTTGGCTGGTGCTGGCCGGGTGAGTGGAGAAGATGTTGGCTTCTTGGTCGCTGGAGTGGATGGCTGCTTACTGATATCTAATGCAAACAGAAAATATAATTCCAAACTCAGTATCTCAGCTTTAAATAGAAATTAATCCAATCATTAATAGGACACTAAATACTGTAAACTGAAAGTATGTATTTGATAAAATATTTACTCTTAAAATATCAGTATTCAAGTATTAAAACACTATGAATGTTTCATGGGTTACATCTGAATTACATGCATGCGTTTATTGAATTCCATGAGGTGCTCACCTTTCTTGACAGGTGTTGTGGTCTTAGCAGTCTGAGTAGGAGTGCGGCCAGCAGGGGGTGCTGTGGTTTTAGCAGGAGAAGGTTTAGCAGTAGTAGATGGTGTCTTGGGTGTAGCAGTAGTTGGTCTGGATGCAGATGTAGATGTCTTGCCGGCAGTTGTTGGGGTCGCAGGCTTAGGGGCAGCAGGGGAAGAACGAGCAGTAGGAGCAGAGCCAGCAGACCTACATATAGCAGATGTGACAGTAGAAGTAAGAAATCATTACAGGGGAAGACCATGTCAAATCTTAATAACAGGTGTGGTGAGTCATTAGTTCACCCAAAAATGAAGATTCTGTCATCACTTACTCACTCTCATGTTGTTTCAAACCTGTATGAGTTTCTTTCTTCTGTTGAACACAAAAGAAGATATTTTAAAATATGTTTTGTGTTCAACAGAAGAAAGAAACCCATACAGGTTTGGAACAACATGAGGGTGAGTAAGTGAAGACAGAATTTTCATTTTTGGGTGATCTATCCCTTTAGGTCTGCTACTAGCTAGCAAAACTCTGTGGTATGAGACTTCCATTGAGCTTTCATGTCCAGCTAGGAAAAAGGGGTTAAACAGCAGAATTAAATATCACACAGTTCTGATACTAGTGTGTTGAGGAGATTCCCCCCCTAAAGAAAGTAAAGCGCTTTGAGTTCCTAGAAAAGCGCTATATAAATGTAACAAATTATTAATTATTAGTGTGTACGAGTAAAATGGCATCTTTCTCTTATGAAATTTTAGTTGTGAATGAAGGGCCGTTTATCCCATATAGAGCAGTGCCTCTGTGGACAGAGGTTTGTTAGTCACAGCACAGAAGGCTAGGACAGGTAGTTCAGGAACACCACCTGGAGCAATGTTAATACTAGCAAAAACATTCTCTTCAAGAAAGTCCCTCCCCCAGTTCTCTACCCACAATGCCTCTCTTCTATCCTGGGGTGCCTGACTCAGTGGTAATGACTCACGTGTTTTGCCCCGAGAAAGGGATCTAGTATCTGTCCACTTTGGTCTATGAGCTAAGCTTGGCACACGCCAGTGACTCAGTGGTTGTCCAGGTCAAATCTGAGTAAACCAACCTACATCCTGTGGGTCTGGCAGGAGCTTCTGATTTCCTCTGTCTACGCTCCACTGCATGTGTCTCTCCTGTTCTAAATAAAGAGCTGGAGAGCACGAGGCAGGGTGCGTATCAGCGACAAGACACTACAAGCTCCATGTAAATATTTCATTGTGATGAGTAAAAATAACCCCACTCGGGAAAACAGTATAGATCTTGCAAAAAAAAAAAGCTTTATACATGCCACATTTCATACTCGCAGGGGTGAGATGCTACAAAATTGTGATGTCCTACATATGAAGTATCAGGTGAGAGAGCGAGTGGGTGAGCAAAAGAGAGAGAGATCCAGCAGTGAAGGTTCTAGAACAAAGAGGGCAAGTCTATAAACAGATAAACCTGACAGAGAAAACCACACATGAATTAAAGAAGTGGTGTGTTGTAGCTCCTCGACCTAGTTTCACTTTACAAAAACACCTACTTATCACTGGATTAGTACATTAGTCTGTGAGCCAACTTAATAATTATGCCTGTGTACAGTTCATTAAGAAGTTGTTCAGTTCTTTTTTAAACCACGGTCTCAGATCTAACAGTTAAGGATGGCCAATTTATTTTATAATATATATTCTATATGATTAGTTTGTCAATAGAAGCCATCATCATAAAAATCATAATGAGCCCCAAATATTGTACTTGGATCCTTAATGCCTTAAAGATCCTTAAAGAGTCCTTGATTTTACCAACATAAAAGTTGGTAAACATAAAGGTACATACATACATACATTCTTTTGGGGCAAAATTGTGCCAAGTATAGGGATTTGCATTATTTTTAAAAGATTAAGAAGAATGCACTATGGGATGAGAGAGTGAGAGAATGAGAACAATAGAAAAAGAGAGCCAATCTATAAAAGTCTTCCTGTTAATCTCAAACATAAAACCGATATGTATAATCTACAGTGACAGGATGACTCAGAGAGCTCATAGAGATTAGCAGAAGCATCATTCTCCGGGAACACAAGAGATGGAGAGTGAGTTTGAGACCGAGAGAGAGAGAGAGAGTGAGAATAGGACAGAGAAAGAGAAACAAAAACCTCTTTATAATACAATGAAGGAACAAGTGACCAGGAGCTTTCAAGCTCCACAAAGGGCACAATAAGTCACTTTAACAATAGTTCATATGACTTGTGCACTACATTATTTGAGTCTGTTTGGGGTCTTTTATGGTACGTTAATAGCACATTGGTGGTACTTTACTGTCTTTGCGGGAACTTAACAGCCCTGGTCAAATGACTTAAAGGGGTAGTTTCCCGCTGTTAAGATGGGCTTTTAATACAACTTGGCTGTCTATGCAGCAGAAATATGAAGAAATATTGAAACTGGTGCTAAATGACTAGAGAAAACAGAGACAAGGGGCTGTGGCATTCTCTTTTACCAAAAACTACGACACCCACAATGCACTTTGATTTTGGCACACACCTCTGTCGATCCGACTGCCCGTGGGCAGGAATACAAAAATTTGGCTGTAGTACAAGCTGTAGTTTTAACAAAAGCCCTGGAGCTGTCAAAATACGTTTGCTGTCAAATAAGCCGTGATATCTGGGTTCAGGTAATATCGAGAAAGAGTGCACTTTGTTTACACACAGTACACTAGCGACAATGTAACAATACAACACTGGTTGAAAATCTGCACGCTTATCTTTTCATTTTCTGCTAAATATAGAAAGTCATGATTATCATCTTTGAATAGACTATTTCCCTAATAGAAAAAACATAACAAAAAAACGAACAAACTAGGCCATAGTTTTCTATGTTATCCTCGCTTGAGTGTAATTTGCTGTCAGATCTGTGTCAGGGTTGGGGGCAAATACAATGCACATTAAAACCCCAAAAGTCCACCCAAGCTTAAAACAATCCAAGCACATTTGCGTGAACCGCTTGAAGCTAATGGCACGCCGTTCAAGCATTTTATAGATAGCACTTTAATGATTTGTGAGCGATGGGGAAGCCTGGAGTCTGATTGGCTTATAAACACTGTTTAACTTACATGAGTGACAAAACTTCCCCTGAAGCCACAGCGGCAATGAGGAAGACGACCTCCTCCTGAGCCAGTGACTGGCAGACTATGGCTGATGAGGTTTTTAATAAGGCACTCTGGCCCGAAGGGACTCTTTAACCTCAATAAAGAGGTTCACGTCCCTTCGGGATGAATCCTAATGCATTAGTAAAGCTGTGATTCAGCAGTGTTTGATGAAATTGCGTCTACCTACTGGCACTCACCTGCGTGTCAATTTGCGGTGTTAGCTTAATAAAAGCCAATAGTCGTTCATCTGAGCAAAGTTTGATTTATGTATTTCACCCCAACAGCAAAAATCTTAATGTGCATTTTATCTGCAGTGATTTCTTGGCTTGCGGCAGCAAATATGCATCAAATCAAAGATGCCTGTAAACACAAACTCCTGCACTAACTAGACAGCACATGGACATGCAGCCATTTTGTAGTCGTCCTTTGCACAGTGCCCTACAGAAATGACCTTAAGTCTTTTTTTCCGTGGGACACACAAGGTGTCTCTTTGAAGAATATCTTATAGTGCTTCCATTCAGTTTCTCCTTTTGTGTCCCATGAAATGAAGTCTGAAATGACGACATGAAATTCAGTCAATGATCACAATTTGTCACGTTGGTGGGAATGATATACTTTAGGGCTTTTGAGAAGAAATAAACTATTCTGAAAAAAATAATCCACAGACTGAATAGTGAAGACAAATGTAGATGTCCAGAAAACTGCTATGTCAAACTGCAGGAGCGGGACACCAGTGAACACGCACAGCCTAGAAATATGCGGAAATCTGACAAGCGAAGAACACGCAAGCGCTGCAGCAAACTCAGAATCACTGAAGTGTTGTAAAGCATCCATCAAGTTGGCTGTTGGGCACTCAGACACACGCACGCTCCATTTAGAGATTGGCTGCAGTGGCTGCAATAAAACATCTCAACTCTAATGAACGAGAGCGAGCGGGACAAAGAGGGGCAATTAATTTATGAGAAATGACTCAGATGGTTTAGCAACAGACGCACCCTTTACCGCCTAGCCCTTAACTCTTACGTCAGTATGACATCATCATCATCAGGAAAGAGCTCATCCATTAAGGTTGCGCCATGACATCAATCAAAATGATTCATATTTCTGGCTGGTTCTTTCATGTCTGCACTACACTAACGCAACTAGCATGACTTGTATACGTCGCATACGAACACAACGCCTTAAAACTTGCTGTTTTTTCTTCATGTTGAAATACTTGCTCCCGTTATACTAGCCTGAAAAGTGTAAACATTGTAGCACTTTTAAAACATCGCTCTATTTAGTTCAGCAGTCCAACAGCAATAGACAGTTAGTTATTGTCATCGTTACAGTTAACATTATAGTCATTGTTACAGTTATCATTATAGTTATCATTACAGTTATTGTTACAGTTAGTTATTAGTAGTTATTATAATTATCGTTACAGTTATAGTTCTTGTTACAGTTATCATTATAGTCATTGTTACAGTTATCATTAGAGTTATACTTATCATTACAGTTATAGTCATTGGTAGTTATTATAATTATTGTTACAGTTATAGTTATCGTTATTATTACAGTTATCATTATAGTCATCGTTACAGTTATAGTTATCATTACAGTTATCATTATAGTTATCGTTACAGTTATCATTATAGTTATCGTTACATTTATCATTATAGTTATCGTTACAGTTATAGTCATTGTAGTCATTATAGTCATCGTTACAGTTATCATTATAGTTATCGTTACAATTATCGTTACAGTTATCGTTACAGTTATCATCACAGTTATCATTATAGTTATCGTTACAGTTATCATTATAGTTATCATTAGTTATTGTTACAGTTATAGTTATTGTTACAGTTATAGTTATCATTACATTTATCATTAGTTTTCATTACATTTATCATTATATTTATCATTACAGTTATCGTTACAGTTATCATTACAGTTATCATTATAGTTATCATTACATTTATCATTATTACATTCATCAGTTATCGTTACAGTTATCATTATAGTTATCGTTACATTTATCATTATAGTTATCGTTACAGTTATCATTACAGTTATCATTATAGTTATCATTACATTTATCATTATTACATTCATCAGTTATCGTTACAGTTATCATTATAGTTATCGTTACATTTATCATTATAGTTATCGCTACAGTTATTGTTACAGTTATAGTTATCGTTACAGTTATCATTATAGTTATCGTTACAGTTATTGTTACAGTTACAGTTATTGTTACAGTTATAGTACATTTAACATTAGTTATTGTTACATTTATCATTATAGTTATCGTTACAGTTAACATTATAGTTATCGTTACAGTTACAGTTATTGTTACAGTTATAGTTATTGTTACAGTTATAGTTATCGTTACATTTATCATTATAGTTATCGTTACAGTTATTGTTACAGTTATAGTTATTGTTACAGTTATAGTTATCGTTACATTTATCATTAGTTTTCATTACATTTATCATTATATTTATCATTACAGTTATCGTTACAGTTATCATTACAGTTATCATTATAGTTATCATTACATTTATCATTATTACATTCATCAGTTATCGTTACAGTTATCATTATAGTTATCGTTACATTTATCATTATAGTTATCGTTACAGTTATTGTTACAGTTATAGTTATCGTTACAGTTATCATTATAGTTATCGTTACAGTTATTGTTACAGTTACAGTTATTGTTACAGTTATAGTACATTTAACATTAGTTCTCTTACGAGAGGTTCTCTCGTATTGCGTAAGTTCCTTACGCTACGGGAAAGTATTCTTTCTTCGAGATTTCTGAAAAACCCAAAATTATCCTTAATTTTGTAACATTGTCAACGCAGTGCGGCAGCCTGGCAGACCATAGCAGGCTATTCCAGCGTGCTATTGGCTGCTCTGCTGGCAACTGCAGCAGCCTATCGGTGAGCCCGCGTGACGTGGCGACCAATGAGGGCGCTTCGCGCCCACCTGGCTTCATTTGCCTACAGGTGGGGCGTGGCCACGTGTATATAAGCAGGGCTCACGGGCTGCATATTCGATTTTCTTTTCTTCAGCGAAGCCCTTCGCATCGCTGGATCTGGAACCCGCCGCCGTGAACGTGCAGACGAGCAAGCAGAGGACAGCGCCTGGAGAAGCCGGCAGCATCGCGCCACCTTCAGCCATCCGTGCCTGCTCTGCTATCCGGCAGCATTATATCCTTTCATTGCACGTGTTCTCGCCGTTGCGTCACACGTTTCATAAAAGAGCACGAGCGTTTTTATCAAAACGCCTCGTTCCACCTGCGGCTCGTGCCACGTGCAGCTCAGCACCAGAGACCGCCATGTGTCTGCGCTCTCTGTCTGGGCCGTGACCACGCCGCCGCCGCACTCCTCGCGGGCGAATGCCCCGAGTGTGAGGAACTCTCTATGTCGACCCTGCGGGCTCGACTCGAGCAGTTTTATGACGACATCACTCCGCTGTTCCCCCCCTCTGTTCAAGCCGCGCCACCGCGCCGCTTACAAGAGATGGTTGAAATGAACGGTCTCGGAGCGAGCCTCCTCCCCCTCTGTTCAAGCCGCGCCGCTTACAAGGGATGGTAGGAATGAACGGTCTCGGAGCGAGCCTTCTCCCCCTCTATTCAAGCCGCGCCACCGCGCCGCTTTCAAGGGATGGTAGGAATGAACGGTCTCGGAGCGAGCCTCCTCCCCCTCTGTTCAAGCCGCGCCACCGCGCCGCTTGCAAGGGATGGTAGAAATGAACGGTCTCGGAGCGAGCCTCCTCCCCCCTCTGTTCATGCCGCGCTGATGCGCCGCTTATATACAAGGGATGGCAGAAATGCACGGTCCTGCAGCTCTCTTTACGTTACAAGAGAGCTGTTCCACCCTCGCGCACATTTTTCAGTCCCCTCATGAGTTCAGGCGACTGGAATTGTTCATATTGCTGTACACGAGCCTGTTAAGACACGCACGCCAGCAAACATACGCCGTCATAAGACATGACGCTGACATATGCTCTCCAACGAACCCGCACTCCCCCCTCTTGGACCGCGCAGATTGCGCCGTTCACAAGGAATGTGAGTGCGCTCGGTCACGAGCACGTTCAGCTCAAATTAACAGAGGGTGTTTTCGTCCCGCTGTGGCCGGACGAACCGCCATTCTCTAGCATTTCTCAGCCCCCTCTCCAGTTCAGGCGGCTGGAAATATTACTATTGCAGTAACGAGCCTGTCTTTTATGCACGCACGACTGCCAACAAGCACGAGGACGTACTGCTGTATGCTCGCGCTAACTGAACGCTATTGTGTGCCTCCCGGTAGCACAGTGGCAAAATCAGCGGCTGAAACGCCGGAGACCCGAGTTCGAGCCCAGCTCTCGCGGCAGATAAAAATGTTTTACTGTCCGCTTCCCCGGGCTCGCGGCCAGCTTTTCTTACATACAGAAAGCTAACTCGCACCACGTGGTGCTCGAGTATTTTTGGACGTCTATACATAAGGAGAGAAAAGACGGTTAAGTCCCGCTGCGGCCGGACCACCGTTAAAACTCTGTTTTTCCTGTCAGTCCCCACTCCTGTGGCTACTGCAGATGTTTTCCACGCAGCCTGCGAGCCGGCGAACTCGCCCTCTCGCCTGTTTCCAACTGTAGCCCCTCCAAAGTCCTCCTAGCAGAGGGGGGAAGCGACGGTTAAGTCCCGCCGTGGTCGGACCACCGTCAAAACTCTTCTTCCTGTCAGCCCCCACTCCTGTGGCTGCTGCAGATGGCTCTCACGCAGCAAACGAGCCGGCAAAACTGCCCTCTCGCCTGTCTACAACCGCCGTTTTTATGACGAACCAGAGAAATCACGAAGTTGCCTTTTTTCTGGTTGCACGGCTCACGCCGTATATGTTTTCAAATGCAGTAAACGTGCCCACTTTTGTGTTCACCCCTGCACCCAAGCACCACAAATCCCGTGTCTCTCACTCACATAAAGCGGCCACCGGCCGCTCGAGTGCTAGAGTTAGGTCACGTGTCCGCTTATTTGCGCCCACGCCTAATCACCACACGCGCTGTCACACAGCCACTCTTAACCGGTCATGTTCCACGCGTAAGAGTTGTGCCCGCTCAAACGCGCTCACACATTTTCGCGAACATTCTGCCCCCGGCGCCATGCGCCGCGCCACACACCATTTGTTCTCCGCCCAAGGTGGCCGGAACGACGAGTGTAAGGCCACACACAAGCCACTCCCTGCTCGAAGCGGCAGAGATACAGTGTGTAGGGCGGCCAGCCATCGCGAGCGATCGGCTGGCCCACAGCACAGAGAGCGCGCGCACTGCGCCCGCCCCTCCTATACAGGCCGTCGAACCCGCGAAGCGCGGCGTTTCGAGCCCGGAGGCCGTTCTATCCCGTGTGGCACACGCGAGAGCGTGGGAAGCCATTCCAGGTGTATCAGAATGGGTGCTGAAAACAGTGAAGCACGGCTACACTCTGCAGTTCGCTCGCCGCCCTCCGCGCTTCTGTGCGCGTACGGAGACGAGAGTGAGCGAGGAAGTAGCACATCTACTTCGAGCGGAGATAGCCACACTGCTGTGCGAAGGGGCTATAGAACCGGTTCCCCATTCTATGAGCGAGTCAGGCTTTTACAGCCGGTATTTTCTCGTGCCAAAAAGGGTTGGGTCGCTCAGACCGATTCTGGATCTGAGGCGTCTGAACAAAGCTCTTATGAGAAGATCGTTCAAGATGCTCACGACCAAGCAGATCCTCGCGCATATTCGCCCGAGAGACTGGCTAATCTCCCTAGATTTGAAAGACGCATATTTTCAAATCAAGATAACGCCGCGTCACAGGCCATTCTTACGATTCGCCTTCGACGGCCAGGCTTATCAATACACCGTCCTTCCGTTCGGCCTGTCACTAGCACCCCGTACATTTACGAAGTGCATGGACGCGGCCCTCGCTCCCCTGAGAATTCGAGGGATGCGAGTGTTGAACTATCTGGACGATTGGCTCATCCTGGCGCAGTCAGAGGCCGAGCTCCTCGCCCACAGGGCAATGCTGCTCAGCCATCTGGACAGCCTGGGGCTCACGGTCAATTGGACCAAGAGCTCATTAGTGCCCACGCAATCAACCTCATTTCTGGGTTTGAATCTGGACACTGTGGCAATGTCAGCCCGCCTGTCACCCCAACGCGCGCGCCAAGTTCGGCGCATGGATGCGTACTTCCGGCCGGGCAAAATCGCACCTCTCAAGCCCTTTCAGAGGATGCTGGGACGTATGGCCTCAGCTGCAGCTGTGCTCCAGCTGGGCTTAATGCGCATGCGCCCGCCGCAATGCTGGTTAAACGCCCGAGTGCCTCACAGAGCCTGGGCGTCCGGAGGCTTCAGGATCAGAGTGACTCAGGGCTGCGTTTCAGCCCTAGAGCCCTGGTTAGTAGCCGACTGGTACCAGCGGGGAGTGACGATGGGAGCCATCTCACACCGCAAGGTCATCTCGACGGACGCCTCCACCACGGGTTGGGGCGCCGTTTTCGAGGGCAGATCGGCCTCGGGCCTCTGGTCGAGCGGGGAAAAGCTCCTACACATAAACTGTTTGGAGATGATAGCGGTAGAGAACGCGCTCAAGCAGTTTCTCCCGCTTATACGAGGACACCACGTGTTGGTCCGGTCGGACAATACCACAGTGGTGCCCTATGTGAACCGGCAGGGCGGTGTCAGGTCCAGGTGTCTGGGCAATCTGACAGAACGCCTGCTCGTGTGGGCACACAGCTCGCTGCGCTCGCTGAGAGCTGCGCACGTACCGGGCCACCTCAATGTGGGCCCGGACAAGCTGTCCAGGGGCCTCATTCTCCCAGGAGAATGGTCCCTGCACCCTCAGACAGTCCAGCTGGTATGGCGCCTATTCGGCAGAGCGGAGCTCGACCTCTTTGCAACAAAAGAGAACGCCCGCTGCCCGAGGTTTCTGTCCAAAAGCGAGGATGCGCTGTCCCAACCTTGGCCCAGCCTCCCGCTGTATGCTTTCCCACCGATTTCCCTATTGCCCCAGGTCATAGCGAAAATCAGGGAGACGCGCCGCCTGGTGCTCCTTATAGCGCCGCGCTGGGAGAACCAGATTTGGTACCCAGAGCTGGTGAAGCTGTCGCACTCACCCCCCTGGCCAGTTCCGCTGAGAGCAGACCTCCTCTCTCAAGCAGGAGGGTCAGTTTGGCATCCCCATCCAGAGCGTTGGTCTCTGCATGTATGGGTGATCAACGGATACCCGTTGACCTGCCCGAAGGGGTTATGAACACGATTTCACACTCTAGAGCCCCCTCGACGAGGCGGTTATATAGTTCTAAGTGGTCGGTGTTCACTGAGTGGTGTGTTTCCAAGGGATTGGACCCACAGCAATGTGGGGTCCAGCGGGTGCTCTCCTTCCTCCAAGAGCTTTTGGAACTGGGCAGGTCCCCTTCCACGCTCAAAGTGTATGTGGCGGCTATAGCAGCGTTCGCTCAGACGACGCTAGGTAGCACGCTAGGAAGGAACGAGCTCATCATCCGTTTCCTCAGAGGAGCCAGACGGATGAATCCCCCGCGGCCCCCATCGGTTCCTATATGGGATCTGGCCTTGGTCCTAGAGGCCCTGAAGGCCCATCCTTTTGAACCGCTCGAGACTGTGGAACCAAGGTTCCTTTCGCTAAAAACCGCGTTCCTGATAGCTCTGGCTTCAGTGAAACGCGTGGGGGATCTACACGCGCTCTCAGTGAGCCCGACGTGTATGGAGTTCGGTCCTAATGACTCTAAGGTCATTCTCAGACCGAGGCATGGTTATGTCCCCAAAGCGATCGGCACTCCCTTCAGGGCGCAGATTATCTCCCTCTCGGCTCTGCCAGCATCCGATGAGGGGGACGGTGGCAATTTCCTCTGCCCTGTCAGGGCATTGAGGGTTTATGTCACACGCTCCGCCGCTTTCAGGCGTTCTGAGCAGCTATTTGTTTCGTTTGGTGGGCGCACTAAAGGTCTCGCCTCCTCGAAACAGACCCTTTCCAGGTGGATAGTGGACGCGATTGCAACTGCATACGCTTCCAAACACCTGCAGTGCCCGCTAGGTGTCAGAGCACACTCCACCAGAGGCATGGCCTCTTCGTGGGCTTGGGCCAGAGGGATTTCCATCCACGATATCTGTATGGCGGCAGGCTGGGCCTCCCCGTCTACGTTCGTGAGATTTTACAATCTGGAAGTTCCTGCCTTACAGGCGAAAGTGTTACCAGTTCAATAGGGCTGTTGGTCCTGCCCAGTGATTCTGCGCAGACATAGCTCACATACTGGTAGTAAGTTCGGTACTAGGCTCATGTGAATTTGAAGGAGACCGGCGGTGCCGTTTCCTCATTTACGAGACGAGCTGTTGTGAGTTTGAAGGTGACCGGCGGTGCCGTTACCTCACTCATATAATAAAATATTGTGAATTTGAAGGCGACCGGCGTTGCCGTTCCCTCATTCATGAGACAAGGTGTGGTGAATTTGAAGGAGACCGGCAGGTGCCGTTCCCTCATTCATGGGACAGGGTGTTGTAACCACCCGTTGTAACCACCCGTCAGTTCGAATGAAGTGTCTGTAGATGTGGTGGCCCGTTTTCCTTACCGGCCACCCTGCCCGAGCAGTGTTATGGTCCCCGGTTCCCTGGGATACATATGCTGTACGCGAGGCGCGCACGGCGTTGACAATATGTTCCCGTAGCGTAAGGAACTTACGCAATACGAGAGAACCTCTCGTAAGAGAACGATACTCGGTTACTTAACATAACCTCGGTTCTCTCTAGAAGAGGGAACGAGTATTGCGTTCCTTGCCGTGCGCCCCGCGGGCTTTTACGCTTCAGAACTACGAAAACCGAATATGCAGCCCGTGAGCCCTGCTTATATACACGTGGCCACGCCCCACCTGTAGGCAAATGAAGCCAGGTGGGCGCGAAGCGCCCTCATTGGTCGCCACGTCACGCGGGCTCACCGATAGGCTGCTGCAGTTGCCAGCAGAGCAGCCAATAGCACGCTGGAATAGCCTGCTATGGTCTGCCAGGCTGCCGCACTGCGTTGACAATGTTACAAAATTAAGGATAATTTTGGGTTTTTCAGAAATCTCGAAGAAAGAATACTTTCCCGTAGCGTAAGGAACTTACGCAATACTCGTTCCCTCTTCTAGAGAGAACCGAGGTTACGTTAAGTAACCGAGTATCGTTATTGTTACATTTATCATTATAGTTATCGTTACAGTTAACATTATAGTTATCGTTACAGTTATCATTATAGTTATCATTACAGTTATTGTTACAGTTATAGTTATTGTTACAGTTATAGTTATCGTTACATTTATCATTATAGTTATCGTTACAGTTATCATTATAGTTATCGTTACAGTTATTGTTACGGTTATAGTTATTGTTACAGTTATAGTTATCGTTACATTTATCATTATAGTTATCATTACATTTATAGTTATCGTTACAGTTATCATTACAGTTATTGTAACAGTTATAGTTATTGTTACAGTTATAGCCATTGTTACAGTTATAGTTATTGTTACAGTTATAGTTATTGTTACAGTTATAGTTATTGTTACAGTTATAGTCATTGTAGTCATTATAATAATCGTTACAGTTATAGTTATTGTTACAGTTAATGGAATTGGAGAATGGTTTGAAAAACCTGTTTGGAAATGAGCATCATTTTGGCAATTCATTTTGGCAATTCATTTTGGCGCCGCTTGTAGAAAATGCAATCCTACATATTTTATGTAGCAATGTAAAGGTTGTAGGTGGCAAGCATGCACCATTAATGCCAACGGCATGTTTTATTTATTTACAATCCAGTAGGGACAGTAGATACAGAACTCCCTGTACAACCTCTACTGCTAAAGACGTATATGCACACTACACAAACACTCTTCTCACACACACACACACACACACACACACAAATGTAAAGAAAATTGTGCTGCGGCCAAAACTGAGTCATATATTACTGGACTGTGAAGCAAATGTTAAGACACTTCCCCCCCATGCTGCTCAACTGCGCAAATTTCATCTTCTTTGGCCTGAGGGAGCATTAAATATGTGTTCGGTTGAAGATGCCCACAGGGTCAAAATAACGATAAAAACACAAACTCCTGCGCTAATTGGACAACAAGAGGCCTTTTCGCTGCCGTTTAGTGTTTGAGCTTACTATCATAATGAGGCAGAGGCTCAGGGTGGATTCCCCAGATTATCTTTCCTAAACCCTGGAATATACTGCAGTGCTAATAGTGTCAATTGTCTTTCCTTTTCAAGCAGCATGTGATGTAATCTGTTTGAGACAGCGGCTTTCTTACTCTAAACACCATTAATCTTGAAATAAACTTCCTGTTCAGCTGTATGACGTGGGAGGAGAGATGCTACATGTCATGGCAGAGCGGACTGTTTATAATATGGATCCGAATATCTTACATCAAATTAATCATACAAATTGTAAACACTTTTTTTTTAATGTATTTGTCTTTTGTTGTCATCTTTGCTAGGTTACTCAAAAAGCTTGTTTGGCTACTAACTAAATCAGAGATTAATTATAGAGCTGCTTGGAACAAGAGCCTAAAGCCTCCAGAAGAGAACTTTGACAGACCCTCTTTTGTCCTTTTTCCTTACCGGAAAAAGCAAGTCCAGTCCTTTTTAAGCACTGGTGAAAGTTTCTTCTAAGAGCTCAAGGAAAGAAGTTAGAAATCTAAAGAGATCTGCAAAAATGAATGGTTGCAGGACCAAATATCACATTACAAAAAAAGTTACACCAATATTTTCCCCCACCCACACATAACGTCATGAGTCTGAGCTCTTTTACAGGCTTCAGGATGTCCCTCATTGCCTCTATAAACAAGTAACAAAAAACTCCTTCACTGTTCATGGCTGTCTGCAGGCATCTCAAAACAGCTCCTGTGAGCTCCATGTTGTGATTCCCAGCGTGACTCAGATTGTCTCCCTGCATGATAACCATCCTAACATCTTTCTGGATCTGTCCTTGAGATCTGCATTATATCAGCATCTCATTCTGTGAAACTAGTGGGGGACTGACGAGACTGTTGGTCTATCTGTGGAGACTTTCTAAACCCACATTGGGGAGAGTCTAAACTTTCTCTCAATGATGAGAGCTCCCCCCCTCATAGTGTTTTTATTAGGAATTTGAGGACTGTGCCAGATTTTTTTCAATGCAAATGAAATTCTTTCCTGTTCATACTTAGAATTGATGCCTAATGCTTTAAGTATTCGGTGAATGAAGAGTAGTGATTGTCTCAGAGAGATGTGGACTGCAACGTGAGGCTGTATGAGCAATGCCTGAAGGACTTTGGAAGAGAATGAGCTACTGAAATGGCCCACATTGCAGAATTCTAATCAACAACCCTAGTCTGGGAGCTCAACCAATGAGAGGCCTACCTGGTTGTCTTGGCGACAGGTGGCCTATCAGGTTTAGGAGAGCCAGTGGTGCTGGTCTTGATGGTGGATGCAGTGGTGGGCCTTGAAGTTGGAGCTAGGTTGAAAGATGATGGTAAGGGTGTTTAATAACATTGAACAACAAGACAAATAGATTGATAATGTGCTTTCTTGAAAAAAAAAAAAATAGCCTTCATCAGGGCTCTCCAACCACGCTTCTGGAGAGCTACAGTCCTGCTGATTATAAACACACCTGAACCAGGTTTTCAAGGTTACTTGACAGGCAGGTATGTTGGAACAGGGCTGGAAATTAAGTTTGCAGGACTCCAGAACTTTGTTCAAAATGGCCCCCCATACCCAAATTCACTATTCTCTACATTACTCCACTAATATAGTCCACTTGAAGGAGTGAAGTGCACCGAAAGAGCTGCCGCTTTTGTATAGTTGTGCTTGCTGTTTAATACTGGCAGCTCCAGTAGTAATGAAAAGATTCATCTTGAACTTTGTCATCGAAACTCGATAACATCCACTATGGTTTCGGACACCATTACAAATGGCTGTCTGCTCAAACAGTGCCCTATTTAAGGGTATAGAGCAGGGATGGGCACTTCCAGCCGAGTTTAACTCCAATCATGATAAAACTCACATGTCTGTAGCCTTCTAGTAATCCTTAAGACATTGATTAGCTGGTTCAGGTGTGTTTGATTATGTTTGGAGCTAAACTCTGCAGGACAGTGGCCCTCCAGGACTGGAAGTGCCCACCCCTGGTATAGAGGTTGATTTCAGACACAGTCCAGCTCTCTAGGAGAAGGGTTGGAGACACCTGTCCTTAATTGAACTTAAGCTGTAACCAAGAAGCTCAGATGATTCTTTAGACTTACCTGTAGGTTTTGGTTTAGATTTCAGACCATTAGCTGGTGCAGCAGGGGCTTTCTTGATTGGCTGCGCTGTGCCTGTTGTCTTCACGCCATTGGCTGGAGCACTGGCCGGTCTTGCCGTCCCCATCGGCTTCTTCTCAGCCACCTTAGTAGGGGTCTTGGTTGTGGGTGCAGCAGTGGAGCCAACTGGTTTTTTAGAGGCAGCAGTGGTTGAAGTTTTCTTCTCCAGGCCTCCTGTCGTGGTCTTTTTGGTGACGCCATTAGCTTGCGACTTCTGTGCCCCGTTTGTTAGACGGCTTTGACCAGTGGTGGGACGGGAGCTGGTCGTGGATGCCTTGGTACCAGCGGTCGGTGTCTTTGTTTTGGCAGGAGCCTTCGTCTTAGCTTTGGGGTCTGCAGGCTTGTCCTTTCCAGTCTTATTGGTTGCAGAAAGTGCCTCTGCTGGCTGTGGTTCACCTTCTGTTTGCGTTGTTGGCAAAGCCTGGTCCTGAGCTTCACCCACTGGCGCCACCTCGATCACAGGACCTGCATTTAATGCTTCCATTGGCTCCATTGTTGCCGTGTCAATACCATCCGGTTTCATCTCGTCCTAGTCCTGGAGGTCCGTCTCAGCAGAAGAGAAATCAGGAACCCAGGACTCAGTGCACTAGTTGGAGTCTACTGATATCAGACCACCTAAGACTGACCTGAAAACAAAAGCAACAAAAGAGTTATAGTCTGATTTGAGACTTCAGACAATAAAAAACAAGTCTGAGCAAGACAGAAGTCTGTACACCCTCTCACTGGCAGACGGACCTAAGAGAACAATCAGATAAAGAGTGAGGTTTGGTTAACATGCGAATGCTTGAAGAAACCGCTTAAGAAAGAGATTAGGAATGAAGTACAGAGCCTGCTGTGCCGAGGGAAAACAACAACTGATTCAGAGCTTGTGGATCTGTTTAAACTGTAACCAAACTGAATTAAATCCACACAAGATGATGTTTCCAGCAATTAGGAGCGATGGTTGACATACGAGTACAGCTGTCATTAATACAGTTTTACATTTGGCAAGACATCTATCATAAGATTATTTTGGTGCTATTTTTTTGTGTAAAAAAATATCTGGGGTTTTAAAACCCTTTGGGGGAATTTCTAATTGCTAACTACTAGCAAATCAGCAATGCCAGATGCATTACCCACAATGCCTTACTGAAGCAGATGTTGTTTGCATGATTTAAGAGCAGCAGCTCCACAGCAAAGTTCATCCAGTGGAAGAGGCCAATGAGAGGAAGTGGCTTGGCTCAAGGGAGCATGGGAAAAAAAATAACCGAGTAAGAGTACAACTGAAAACGCACACTCATAAAGTAGACATCAGTGTCACCGGACACCTCGCCCTCATTATATCCCAGAACTCCAGAATCTCCCAGTTTCTTTCTGAGGTCGACATTCATTCCTCCACCCCTCGGACTCATTCTGCCCATTACAAAATCTCCTCAGTTAGTCCTCACACAGATGGTCCAGGCAGCTGAGCATCCCAAATGAGAGAAACTTGGGGGAGGGGAACAGAGCGAGTGATGAAAAAGAGAGAGAAACCCCTCGGGGAAAGAACGCATTTCATATATACTGGCAGATATGAGAAAATAGAGATGAAAAGATATATTATGTCTTCGACAGAGATCTATCTATGGCCATCAAGTACTGATAGGAATTGTGCACTTTTGATGACATTAACAATGACCACATTGACTTGCAAACAACTGTTCACATGGCAAATGAACAATAGTAGACCTCAGATCATTCGCTTTGTTCCAAAACAGGGACTTAAATTGTTCCAATGATGCATGTTCTTCTTGGTTCGTTTCAGATTTCAACTGCAATATCTAACATGCTCAGAATCAGACATTGCTGCTTTTTACACACTACATTTCCCATTATGAATTATAATAGTTTGCTTCATTGGGTTGATTAGCTTTCTCGCCAAAAGAAAACCACTACAGTGATGCTGGGACAACTTTGTTCAGGCGATCTCAGACTGATTATTATGGTGGGGATCCGAGCGCAATTGCCATGTTCATAAATGCCTAAAACTGGGTTTATACTCGCTGCGTCGGCACAAGAGCGAAGGTGCGTGTGGCAAAATGACGCCATCGTTGTACGCATTAAGTGCGCAAGACCCCATTTGGTGTGTACAGCATATTTTGTAACTTTCCGTGTAGTTCCGCATCTGAAGATGCATGACATCTGGCCGAGCAGTTACATCTCATAAAACTGGTACCCAGTTTGCGTTTGTCTAAATTAGTTTCTTATGTTTACAAAATGAGCCTAAAATAGCAAAACTAAGCCCTTTTAATAAAAAATAAAGGCCCATGTTTGATAAGAACGTTCACTAAATTAAATGAAAATGTTAAGTGAAATTAGAAAATATTTAAGAGATGGTTAATTTAGTTGTAGACATGTTCTCCTATCCATATATTTTGTTCTAATGTCACAAGTAATAATCTCAAGGTTTTCTGGGTTTTACACGATTCTTTTGTAGTGTGGTTTTGGTCATGGACGTCGAAAGCAAAACAAATGGTCCTCTCCCAGAAACATTTTACTGGAGTAGATGCCATTCACATTAAGTACAAATATTCCGCCTTGTTTACTAAACGTCTGATTGGGGCAGACAAAATTTATTTACAGTATATTAATAGTGTAGGGGTAAGACGCATGGCATAAAGTTTTGACGCAATTCGACCCGAGGTTCGAATCCGCCTTTTGCCGAACTCGCTTTACTCCCTTTTACCATCACATATCAGATCGGAAAAGCATTTATTTTCAATAAAAATGAAGAAAAAGTGGAAATAAAATGTCTGACGTGTTTAATAATAAGTGTTTATCGGTTACAATGGTTTCCGACGCCCATGGTTTTGGTGAAGTTTACTAAAGTAAACATCACCTGTGTACTTTACTTCTCGCCGCTGTTTCCTGATGGTTTATAGAACAATTACTCAGAGTCGCCCTCTGTCATTTCAAAGAATAGGACAACGGCGAGCGCGTCAAGTATAAACGGCTCGTCCGTTTGGGAAGGAGCGCGCGCAGTCACCGGAGGCTCGCACTGTGGAGCCAGGCGAAACTATAAACAAGGCTTAAACGAACTCAACTAAGGGAGAACATGTGCAAGGTTACGAATCAAGCAATCCAGGTATGAAAACGCCTTATGAGGAGGAAGAATCTGTTGCTCCAGCCAAAATACTACATTCCTAGTTCTGGAGACACAAAACCCTCTACATTTACAATATGCAATTGCAAAAAAAAGTAACTATATCGTATTAAATAATGCATTAGTTAGTAACGAAGAACATCAAATATGTTAGCTTTTTAAACACACTCAACCACATTCAACATCACTTCAGAGAGCTTAAGGGCTGTTTCCTCTGATGAAAAACACCTCCTCTAGATCACGTCTCTCTATTTTAATATTGCTTATAAATACAGGCTTTGTTGTGTCCGCTCTACCCCTTCTGACTGTTTTTTTTCTCTTGCTATTGATCCAGTTTGGAATGATAGATGGGAATCAGCCTGTGAGAACGTCAGGTGGTGGAGAACTGAAGAGATTAGAGGGGTGAAACAGCCTCCTTCCGAGAGGAAAACACACTCACCATCACATGCCCTTACGACCTTAATGATCCTGCTGAGGGATATAGACAGCTTCCTCTGCATGTAAACAATAGTGACCCGGGGGGGTCAGAAGCCTATGGTGTCCATCTCATTCTGGGGGGAGGATCTGACCTCTTCTGATGACCTACAAAGTGGCTGATTTGAAGAATGAAAAAAAGAATATAAAAACTGATAATCTCTTCTGAATCTGAATTGTTCTTTTTATCATTCCTCAATAACTCGAAAATTGACGAACATACAGTTACTGAAATGTCTGGAAAATGAATTATGATTAATGTATCAGCACCCCCAGATTGTGTTAATACAATTTAAAAACAAGCAGCTTTGTCATAATTACTACAGGGGGAACTAGATTGTGAGGGCATTTGGATATTGTGTTGGACAATGGGGCAATAAAATTGCTTTAGGAAACCTAATGGCCTACAAAATCTACAAACCTAACATGCGACAAAATCTTGGTGATATTCACAATGGCACTTATTATAAAACCCAGCTCTAGGGAGCACGAGATAGAGAGAAAAGGACCAGAAAAGGTAAATGTAGTGGCTTTTAGACCGTACAAATATAAGACCCATCGTACCTACAAACCCTCTTACCCACAAACCCTCTTACCGATACTCCGTCACTCTCAGGGACGAACCTGCACATGCTTCATGCCTAATGCCTCATCCAATTATTGTAACCAATCCCTGTGCAGGATCCTAATGCTCCTGAAGGGATGACTACTCTCTTAACAGCAGCCGGGCGAGATGCGCTCATCCCCTGAAGACCCACATATGATGTAAACAAACACTGCATACACAGACGTGTCGCATACCTTCGAGAAGCTGTATTTTTGGCAGGTCTCCAGCGGCGGGGCATCAGAGTCTTAATTGTCCCGCCGCAGAACCGCAGATCACCCTCAAGCTAATCGGGTCATCGCCGCATTGTAATGGCAAAATGCACTTTGGCTTGAGGGCAAATCACAGCACAGCCCTGTGCATGCATGCATGCATAATTGCATTTTTAAGTCCTGCATTGTGCCTTAAAAAGTCCCCTGTGTGCAAAGCTCGCTTCTCACAATCGGCTAACCGCTGCGGCACAGCAGGTGCTAACACGCTAATGCCATCTTAGCTTTAGCCACTCTGGGCCAAACCGACATGTCTAAAAACTGAAGAACAAGAAATCAAACAGGCCAGCAATCTTTAAAATCTGAAAGGCTCACTATAGGAAATGTTTTTGTTTCCCCCCTCTGATTCGCAATCAATGGAGAGATTGTGCTGGGATGAAGCGCAAATTTGCACACCGCTGAGATGCTGCATGGATTGCAGGGCTTCTCCCGGCCCGTTTGCAGGGCCTCTGATTTGGCGTTTGGTCAGAGGGCTAACTAATTTGTCATTTGTCACAGTTTAGGATTTCACATATCAAATCTGTCCGGCCAATACTCCATTGTGCCTCGGCTCAGATAATACAAAATTCAAGATTTACGCATTTAATGTAATTTCCATCCATTTGGATTACACAGTTTTAACTAATAAACTATTTTTAGATTTCTGTAATAGTACTAAAAACGGTAACACTTTCATATGTTAGCATTTGATGAACAATACTTCTAAACAGTCCCTCCAGAAAAACGCGATTATGCGATCGCCAAAGTCCGCATATTTATGCGGGGACCGCATTTTTTTCAAATACGCCACACTTTCGCCGCGTAAATTGCCTATTTCCACGTGCAAAATATGCGGGGCTAGCATGATTTCATAATCCCGCATTTTCGTTGCAAAAAAGTCATATATATTAGCAGAAAGTTGAAAAATGTTCGTTTACTTCACACAAGAGCCGCCATTTCCCCCTGTTGCCATGGGAACGTTTTGAAGTGACGTAATTACCCGACGCGAACGTCATCGGAAAGCTACAAACCCCGTGGAGAAACCATAGATATCGGTGAAACCATGATGAAGCGCAAATTCCCATTTGCCAACAAAAATAACAGCAAAAGAAGCGCAAAGCAGTTTCCCGGTGTGATGACCGATTTCAAAACACAGCATCATGAAGCTTCGAAGCGTTATGAATCAGTGAGTCGATTCAGCGGTTTGAAGCGTTATGAATCAGTGAGTCGATTCAGCGGTTTGAAGCGTTATGAATCAGTGAGTCGATTCAGCGGTTTGAAGCGTTATGAATCAGTGAGTCGATTCAGCGGTTTGAAGCGTTATGAATCAGTGAGTCGATTCAGCGGTTTGAAGCGTTATGAATCAGTGAGTCGATTCAGCGGTTTGAAGCGTTATGAATCAGTGAGTCGATTCAGCGGTTCGGATCGCCAAAGTCATGTATTTCAGCAGTTTGACACGCGATCCGAATCATGAATCGACTCACTGATTCATAACACTTCGAAGCTTCATGATGCATTGTTTTGAAATCGGTCCAAATTGAGCCATGTGTTTATTAAGGTCTTCAATAAAACAAGATGAGAACTTAAATATTCAATTAAAAATATTCGCTTTTTTTCTCTTTTTCATCAAACCGCAGTTTTTGCAAGTTTTATCGCATAAAATTGCATAAATATCCCGCATTTTCCATCACATTTTTTAAGAAAACGTGCCGGATAATCAAGGATTTTTGCCTGCAACAATCACAAAAAAAAGCTGCATTGTTCTGGAAGGACTGTCTAAAGCACTTATTAATTAGTAGATCTTAATAGTTACGAATACATTTTTTAAGATCAAATGTTGCGTCTGTTTGCACTGTGCCATGTTTTAACCATGTTCGTACTTTTTAAATGTAATTGTTTTCATAATGAACAGATCAATACTGATTTTAAGCAATTTGAATAAATGCATTCATATAAATAAAAATCAAAAAGATGATTTTTTGAGTGCAGAAATCTAACCCGTTTTATTTATGACCGAAAAAATGCATCACATTTTGATTATTAGTTTGTTTTGTTAAAACTGTGTAATCCAAATGCATGCATTCAAATACAAAAATCTTTAATTTAGGCCTAAGTATTTTTATTTTGAGCGCAGCATCTTTATGCTAACACTAACCCCCCACCCCGTGCCCTCCGGAGGTTGCAGAAGTCTCCTGTCTATCAGTCAAAAACAAGGGAACACTGGCTCTATTCAGAAAGGACCACCACAAACAGGGGCACCGGGTCTCCTCGTCATAGGCTGGGCGGTAAATGCACGGTTTGCTGGCTGAGGAAGAAACGTGCTGGTCTAAAGGGTTTGAGTGAGAATTGGCAATCAAATTCATCAGGCACATTCAGACTAAAGCGAGAATAAAACCCCATCTCAAATCTCGTATGCTAATAAAATCCATTAAAAGCCGCAGCAGTGAGGAATCGAACTGTAAATTGATTTACAGGGTACATTAGTGGTACAAAATCAAATGTATTTAGATGATAATTGCTGTTTAAACTGATAGCTATGCTCACTGTTTCCTCCATCAAATCAACTCATTCAAATCTATACCAACATTCATATTTGATCATTTTATGACCCCAGGATAAATGAAAGAATTATTAAATGAGACAGCAAGACTTAAATGTAACGTTTCAGAGAACTTGTCAAACTAAGTATGTAAATGAGGCATTATCTAATTAAATATGCACTAAGTTGCATACATTACCAAAACAGAAATCATTGAAAGCCAGGTTTAAAATTCTTGTTAAAATGTTCATTGCTCAAATGAATCCTCCATTCATCGTATAATGCTAGCCTTCTCTACAGCAGCGCAAGCAAAAGCCTGACTCAAGGTGTGACTGAGGCCTGTGTCACAGAACCGCTTTCATGAGTCTATGAATAGTCCATTGGCCGCTGGTGTCCATAACACAAACACAATTACATAATAGCACTCAAGAGGGGACGGCGTCTTAGACGCATCTGTGTGGAGATACTGGTTCCCTCTCTATAAGCCAGTCACATGACTCTCTGAGCGGCCCTGACTGAGCCCATTATACAGCGCACACACGCCGAGATGAAGTTGGACGGCCCGAGGTGCATTGCAATGAAACAAGTCACCAAAGAAGGGATTGTTGGGGTGGTGGCCCTCGCGGAGGAGTGAAAAGGGGATAGACACACATGGAGGCACATGACAGGGCCGCTGCTGTCCAAGCTGACAAAAGACACTTTACTGCCCCCGCTGTCGAGATTGCGATCACGGCCAGCGCATTCCCAAAACACCCTTGGCCAAAGGTTGGGAAGCCGCTCTGTCCAACACACAAAAACAAACAGATCAGCCCATTCAACAGAACAATCCGAGAGCAGAGCGAGGGGAGGAAGGTAGTGACGTCAGGCTGTAAGAAACCACTTTGAAACCATTACCCTCAGGGGACTTGATGGAAACAAAACTAATGGTCAACCGAGATTAAACTAGCAGCGGTTGAAGAAGCTTTTGCTGCCCGAGGCACCAATAACTCCTGTGGCAGATACCTGGACAGCATCCAGGTGATGAAGAGGTAATCCCTGTACTGTAAGGAAGATTTACATAAGGTTTCTGGAACATATGCTATGCCTGGGAGTGACACTCGACGACTGTCTGAGATGCAACAGATTAGTGACCTACAAAGGGCTATTTGCGCTGGATGTGTGCTTGCATACTGTCTGAATTCCACGGAGACCCTAAAGGGGACATTGTGATGGAAAAGGCTATTGTGTTTGCTCGTCAAAACTATTGCCCTTTCTTGCAAAACGTTGGCCTTCTCCCAAGAAACTTTGCATTCGCTCGCAAAACTTTTGCCTCTCCCAAAAAACGTTTGGTTTATACACGCAAAATTTTTGATTTCTCCCAAGAAACTTTGGGTATATATGTGCCAAACGTTTGGCCTTTCCCAAGAAACTTTGCGTTTACCCACAAAACGTTTCACTTCTCCCAAGAAACTTTGCGTTTACCCACAAAACGTTTCACTTCTCCCAAGAAACTTTGGGTTTATACGCGCAAAACGTTCGACTTCTTCCAAGAAACTTTGCTTTACCCAAAAAACGTTTGCCTTTTCCCAAGAAACTTTGCGTTTACGCGCAAAACTTTTGACTTCTCCCAAGAAACTTTGGGTTTATACGCGCAAAACGTTTGACTTCTTCCAAGAAACTTTGCATTTACCCACAAAACGTTTGACTTCTCCCAAGAAACTTTGCGTTTACGCGCAAAACTTTTGACTTCTCCCAAGAAACTTTGGGTATATATGGGCCAAACGTTTGGCCTTTCCCAAGAAACTTTGCGTTTACGCGCAAAACTTTTGACTTCTCCCAAGAAACTTTGGATTTATACGCGCAAAACGTTTGACTTCTTCCAAGAAACTTTGCGTTTACCCACAAAACGTTTGACTTCTCCCAAGAAACTTTGCGTTTACGCGCAAAACTTTTGACTTCTCCCAAGAAACTTTGGGTATATATGTGCCAAACGTTTGGCCTTTCCCAAGAAACTTTGCGTTTACCCACAAAACGTTTGACTTCTCCCAAGAAACTTTGCGTTTACGCGCAAAACTTTTGACTTCTCCCAAGAAACTTTGCGTTTACATGCAAAACTTTTGATTTCTCCCAGGAAACTTTCCGGGACGTGGGCGCAGCTGAGGTAATGTGATGACTAACAGACAGCAGATAAATGGCTATCCACCGGTCACGCAAAGTGGCCACGCCCTTAATTATGCAGAACTTTAAGGCTTTATATAATGTAAACGAATGAGTTATAAACACCCCCCCCCCCCCCCCCCCACAGTCGTCATGAAGGGCAAAATTAGCCGTATAGCCAAAACCACAATTTGTACCAGACTGTAAACGTGTTCTTCTGCTGTAAAGTTGGGCATTTTAACATGAGCTCAATGAGATTCTGCTCCTTCTGGAGCCTGTCTCTAGTGGCCAGTCCATGAACTGCAGTTTAAGTCACTTCCGTGTTGGCTTCAAGAGAAACTGCGGGAGGTTGCCGCTTGGTTTATGCGTGCAAAACGTTTGACTTCTCCCAAGAAACTTTGCGTTAACTTGCAAAACTTTTGTATTCTTTGTAAGCAAACAAAGTTTCTCGGTGGAGCACATACTCGCTTAGTTTTGATTGTAGGTTAGGCCTAAATGTACACCATCAACCAGCTTTTCATGACTTGACATGCAGAAAAATGTAGTTTTTTGGGACTTAATTTTGCATAATTCGCCATTCACCAATTATATAGAATTCGCAGTACTCTACTCAAAGTTATTTGCACATTAGTGTGATAAAGAAACATGCATGAATAAAAAAAATTAAGCACGGGTTAAAAAGAGTCTCTAAGTGCAAAAAGGTACAACATTTGGAAAGACCAAAATAAATATTCTTTCTACATTTTGATTTTTTTTCTTTTATTGTATAGCTAGCATCATAAATAAAATGGTAAATGTGGTTTATAAAACATCTTTTCTGCAAAATTCAGGCAATTACCGCCACAAAATCAGTGACAAAAATATGTGTTGTGAATTCCTGGTTGGGCTGAATGCATGTCAGACGGATATTTTTGATTCTCATGTCATGCATCTTTTTAAGACGACATAGCAAATTAGAAACGTCTCTGTTCTATGTTGCTGCAGTCCGTCTAGTGGTTTGTGAACACGAGCGTATCCATTATAAAAGGCCCCTAAAACAGCACTGTAGTTTACTGAAATCCAATGAAACTATCCAAATAAAAATTCTGGAAATTGTGCATCAATCTGACAACCGATGCCAGAGAAGGGTCACATGACCAAGGGAGCTGGTACCAGCACCTCTGTCCAGCCAGTACACAGCAACCAGCGGAGGACCAACACGGTCCCCTAGGGACAGGGAGATTAACACATGACAGAGCTTGTTAACTTGGGACAAAGCATGATGCTAATCCTGTGCGATCCTCCGATGGACACCCGCAGAACGGGATGCACACAGGACACGGGCCAGATATGTGTGCCAGCATGTGTACCATGCCACCTGGCGAAGACAATTAGAGGAGAAATTATGAGATGAGAAGGATATTGATCACAGAGAGAGAGAGAGAAAGTGCAGTGGTCGCAGCACAGATGGGGGCACTGAGAAGTGCATTAGCTGAACATGTGGGCCTGCTGAAATTGGGAGGTATGGGCGTAAAGGGGCCTTTTAACTAATTTGTAATCCGAGGAGCTGCTCGATTCTATTATCTACCGTGAGCACAAAAAGTGCCAAATTACATAAGAGCTGATAAAATCCAGCTGGTGGGGTTTTCGATCAATGACATCTGATAGTGTGTGTTTGTTTGTGACAGCATGGCCGCAAACGGCATCTGCACTAGACAATAAACATGCCCTTCAGCCAACAGGAGGAAGTGACACTCACTCCACAGGAAATGACTGTACCTTTAAGAGGATTATCCTTCTGCTCACAGCTGACCGGCACCTTCCAGATGGACTCTGAGCCTCTGTTCTGACTCAACAAATAAAACTATAAGTGAAATGCAAATCTACATGAAGCTGTATACAACCAAACATTGGCCTTAGTCTGTGATGGTTGGGGATCTCAGCTGGTAAATCCAAAGGAATCCTGCAAAAGTGATTCTCCTTTCACTGTTGTGGCTTTGAGCAAAAATATTCACCCCCTGATTGCTCAAGGCAGACCTTTCCTGTGCTAAAACACATGGTAAGCTGCTTTGGATAAAGACTCTTTTAAATAATAATATCCCAGGGGAAGTGTATAATGTTTGCATTTGGCATCTTGAGCACATTTTGAGTCATTGAGATCCCTTCTGAAGCAAACAACTGCAATAACATTGAATTTTTTTTTTTAATCCCACATATATTGAAGACCAGAATATCATAGAAAACCGGGATGGACCAGTATGCAACCACCCGAAACACACAATGCTTGCTCAAGTTTATTTTGGATGCTGAAGGAAAAATGAGTCTCATACCTTTATAAGAAAGTAGGTTGACATTTTCCACTGGGGACTACGGCATCAAGACACCTAGTTTTCAGGATTTTTATCCTTTAAATATGTAATTTCGGACACTGCATGTGAACTGTAACCTTTATAAATGCAGCGGGGTCAATACATCCATTAGTAAATTGCAGCACCCCATGAAATTGGTGACTCTCTCAAAGACGCCATTCACTGACTGACATCTGCCAAGACTAGAACAAAGGATATTGAGACAAAACGCATCAAGACGGGAGTGCATGTCTGCTCTGATATAATGTTGCTCCAGACTGAGATTAGCACAGCAAGAGCGCTACAACTGCCCAGCAGACGTGTTTACAGAGAGCTGAAGCGTAACCACAAAACACATCCCAAAAAAAGAACACCGAACCCTTCAGAATACCACAGCTGCAACACAATATCCCATCCAAACAGAGCCAACTGTCCTCGGACAACTGCTCAGCCCCAAGAGTGCTATCTTTACCGGAGGAGGGAGTTATCAGAAAACGACAGATGACACAGGAAAACCACTGTAACCGCGTCTTGGGATGACAATGAGTGTTCATTACACTTTCAAATAAAAAGGCTCCAATAAGAGTGTTTCCGAATGCAATAAAAGAACCATTTTTTGCTTCTCGAAGAACCTTTCTTAAAGGGTTAGTTCACCCAAAAATGAAAATTACCCCATGATTTACTCACCCTCAAGCCATCCTATACAGTAGGTGTGTATGACATTCTTCTTTCAGACGAATACAATCGGAGTTATGTTAAAAATGTCCTGGTTATTTCAATCTTTATAATGGCAGCCCAAGATTTGAAGCCCAAAAATTGCATCCATCCATTATAAAAGTGCTCCGAGGGGTTAATAAAGGCCTTCTAAAGTGAATCGATGCGTTTGTGTAAGAAAAACATCCATATTTAAAACGTTATAAAGTAAGATATCTAGTTTCCGCCGGACTAGGATGTAGCATAAGCGTTTTGAACTGCGAGAGGCGCTACACTTTCTGGCAAGAAAGCTGGATATTTTACTTTATAACGTTTTAAATATGGATGTTTTTCTTACACAAACCCATCAATTCGCTTCAGAAGGCCTTTATTAACCCTCCGGAGCCATGTGGAGCAGTAATATGATGGATAGATGCACTTTTTTGGTCTTCAAATTTGTACTGCCATTATAAAGCTGGGAAGAGCCAGGATATGTTTTAATATATAACTCAGATTTTATTCGTCTGAAAGAAGAATGTCATATACACCAACACTCAAAAACATATGGTGCTATATAGCACTAAAAGTGATTATTTGGCTCGTAATCATAGGGGAACCACTTTAAGTGCTGTATAGCACCAAATCTTGGTTCTTCAGCGGTTCTTCACCGGTTCTTTGGGATGACTGAGCTGCTATATAGCACCGCTACCGTATACAGAACCTGTTAAGCCCCTGTATGGTTCTTCAGCGGTTCTTCGGGGTGGTTAAGGTGTTATATAGCACCACTGTTGTACAAAGAACCCTTTAAAGGTTCTTTACAAGCCAAAGAACCACTGTTGGTGCTGTTTAGCACCATTTTTGATGAAGAAATAAAATGCGATACAGCACCTCTTATGTGTTCTACATAACACCATTTGACAAAGGTGCTGTAGAGCACCTTTAAAGATATAGTGCTATATAGCACCAAATCTTGGTACTTCAGCGGTTCTTTGGGATGACTGAGGTGCTATATAGCACCGCTACCATATACAGAACCTGTTAAGCCCCTGTATGGTTCTTCAGTGGTTCTTCAGTGGTTCTATGGGGTGGTAAAGGTGCTATATAGCACCACTGCCGTACAAAGAACATTTTAGGCCCCTTTAAAGGTTCTTTACGTGCCAAAGAACCACTGTTGTTGCTGTTTAGCACCATTTTTGTTGAAGAAATAAAATGCGATACGGCATCTCTTATGGGTTCTACATAGCACCATTTGACAAAGGTGCTTTAGAGCACCTTTAAAGATATAGTGCTATATAGCACCAAAAGTGGTTCCCCTATGATTACGAGCCAAGTACCACTTTTAGTGCCATATAGCACCATTTTTTTTTTTTTAGAGTGTAGGATGGCTTGAGGGTGAGTAAATTATGGGATCATTTTCATTTTTTGAGTGAACTAACCATTTAAAAGAACCATTTTTTCTTAGTGTGAAGAACATTTGAAAAATCTAAAGAACCTTTTTCTACTCTATAGAACCTTTGTGGTGTTCTATGGATGTGAAGCCCGGGACACATCATGTCGACATCAAAGAACTATCAGCGATGAAAGCTGTGTGTCTCGGCCAAATAGCTGCGCTTCTGTAGCCTAGAAATCTAGACGCATCCTAGATGTAATTTGTAGCCAGGGTCGTCTAGCAACTCTCCGTCGGCTTGCGAGCTGGAAAAACCAAACTCTGGTCAGGCCAATCACATCGTGTGTATAGAGCCGGTGGGTGGGCTTAACATAATGATGGCAGAGTTGTGGCGGTGACTCGTAAACAAAGAAGCTGGCGAACAGCGGTCTTTCCAATCAACTCTGGAAGACTTGCAGTTCAGCTTTTCTTTGAGGAAAGAACAAAGAACAGCACTGATGTCATTCTTAAGAAAGGAAGATGTGTTCGGAGTTTTGCCGACTGGATACGGCGAAAGTTTAATCTACCAACTAGCTCCGCTTCACCTTCTTCGCTGCTCTGGTTGGTTGTAGCGCTAAAAAAAGACAACCGTTTATCCCGCCCCTCGGATTGAGCCCTGCCAATGGTGCGTTCCCAGACCCAACATCTTGATGTGGATCCGGCTTGTCAGGCTAGCGCTTCTGTGCCTGTGTGTAAGGAAATATCTGTCTATATCAGCAGGCATAATAGTCTGTTTCATCCGTCAAAAAGGGAAACTGAAAGCAGGACTGCAGGTATACAAACCATAAACAAAGCAGCGCTTGCTTACCATTTTAAATATCAATCACTCTTTTTCATTCCAGTCGTCTCGTGTTATTATTACAGCTTTCAAATGCTCAGGTAAGATAGCAACAGTCTGTACTGTCTTGATTTCTTTGTTCGCTTTTATTCTCATGCACTGACTCGTTCTTCAAGCTGAACAGCCAATCAGAGTTCTCTCTCTCCCGAAAAACCTGACGCCGTCCAACTAGAGCCAACGGTGTGGAGCACACTGGAAACTAACCCAACCTCTAAAATTGGCTTGGTGTGTCCTGGCTCTTTGTGGAACCATCGATGCCACCTTTATTGTCCAATTAGAGCTCAAAAACGACCCGACATCCCACCGTGTGCTTGGTGTGTCCCGGCCTTCAAAGGTCCTTCATGGAAGAAGCGTTATTTTTTAAGAGTGTACAAACGTTGGAGGGCCACACTCACACTCTCTTATGCCACTTTAGATATTCATAAACAAGAGTCTGACCTTTCTGATGTCATTTGCTGTAATTTGTTCTCTAGCGAAGCCAATCCCACCCCCTGTTCCTCGTACAGTCACACTACCCATCATGCCATGACACATTTATAATTGCTGGCAATGCCGCCCCCCCCCCCCCCCCCCCCCCCCTCCCCCAAGAGCCTAATCCCTGTAGGCCGGAGTTAGACAGCCACGGCATTGTACCGGGATCATAATATGACACTGGAACAAAAATGGACCTTGCATATTCAGAATTCATATACACTGACATCTTAGTGGAATTTTTTTATCCTTCTTAAAATGATATACAATATCCCAAATCAAAAGCAGACAGATCTGATGTATCCTGAGCTGTGAGATAGAGGCCTCGGGGGGTCGAGGCGTCCGTCTTAAACCTTTTGTTTGCCGAGAGAAGGGAACTATTAAGCAAGACAATGGGATGAACTGACTTACAAAGCCAAGATTTAGCAGCAGGAGAAGCCAAACCAACCTGCACCTGCTGCGAAACGCATCGTTTGACTCTGAGTTGCGCAGGGATTTGAGAAGAAAGCAACGCCAAGAAACCACCCTGTTGATTTTCACCGGCTCGAAACCGCATTGAACGAGAAAAGGCCCTGTGCATAGAGGTCACCCGGGATCCTCTCTGAACTCACAGTACACACACACACACACACACAAAAACCCCCCGGATTAATCGCTCCTGGTTGTTTTTTACATGCAGAAACATCAATACTTCACATCGGCGAGGTAACTCTTAGAAGTGAACAGGGATTAGACTGCACCAGCGGGCGTGTTTTTGGGAAGGTTGGGTCCCTTAATTAATTCATGCGGTATCATTACACTCCATGAAGCACCTTTAACAGCCATTGGAACCTTTATAATATAGTTTATATATGTACGTGCACATATAGATCCAGTATAATAAAGCTGCATTCAGTCACTTTATATATTATATACTATATATGGGGGGGGGGGGGGGGGGGGGTTTATACGCGTATAGACCGAGGAATAGACGGGGGTCGTATTGTATAAATGAATATAAAGCGGGTGGTTGGATATATTGTGTGGTATAAAGCGGGTGAGTGGATATATTGTGTGTGGAGCGGGCGGGTGGTGGAGGAGGCGCAGAACAAAAGAGCTCGAGTGAACGGACGAGCGGAAAGTTTCACAGGAATCTAATCCACGCAAAAAAACATAACACTTATGGAAACTGTATTATAATCTCTTCTTCGTCATGTGTCAGCGCAATATGTGTTTTCTGCACGGCTGTCCGTGGTTAAATTCGGCCGTGGGTTTGCCGTCACCGCCCAGAAAACATCCACCATTGAAAGGATGAACGCGGGATAAAAGAAGACAATACATGCCGGTTAACACGCAATAAAAGAGATGAGATGACTAAACAGGCTGCGCGTGAGAGAGATTTAAGCCTGTAAATCAAACCGGTGTGAAACCTGATCGCTTCAGTGGCATTTTCATCTGATGATCTCATTTATTCCGCCGGTACTTCTATTATAATGAACGATGTGAACTCCTTCATTTACATATCAATGCATTCGCTCGTAAATCACGCCGGTGAATGAAATGCCCCTCTTAAACTGACACTGACATTCATTAATTCGCTGTGACACAGTGAAAAACGCTTTTAATGAATCGCCGCTTGCTTCAAGGGTCGTATCTTACCGAGTCTAAAGCGCTTTTCCTCCAGCAACGCCCAGTCGGTACTCGCGTCTCCTCCCGGTTTTCTCCCCCAAGCGGAACGCCGGTGGTCAGCGCTGCGGAACGAGGGAAACACCGGCAAGAAATGTTGAGATGAAACCCAGTAGACTGAAGCTCTGAGACTGTGTGGAGCTGACTGACCGACTGTCTACCGGCGGGGAAAGAGATGCGCGTCTCCTCCTGGCAGCAGAGAATGGAACGGCGCTTGGCGATCAGCGCACGCACGCGCACACACACTCCGCGGTCCCGGGCGAGAGAGAGAGAAAGAGGGAGAGAGAGGGAGCATTGAACGGGATGAAAAGCTCGAGCAGCTTCGGTTTCTCCCGCCCGTGACCAATCAGCTCTCAGACTGAGATTTATGCAAACGAGGGATGATGTCATCGCACTGGCCACCCCGCGTTCTTTCTCTCGGCCGTTCTTTACGCGCCATCCCTCTTCTTTTCTTTTGCCCCGGACCCCAATGCAGCCCCTGCCCCCACGGGCCCACCCCCCCAGGCCCGCGTTCCCGCCGTTTCTTTTCACTTTCACTTGTGCACACTGGGGAAGTGACCAAAACTAAAAGCTTAAAAGCAATACAATAAACGTTTACTAAATATAATGAACTGATTTTGTTTCATTTAGTTGCAAAGGCAGCCTATCAGTTTAGTTTAGTTTGATTATAAAAACATATTTAAAAGACATGATAAAATAAATACACATTTACTAAAACGTTATATGAGTATATTCCTGTTGTCCAGTAACATTTTGTCTTCATAATTTTTGGCGGGAAAGTACATGTTTTTAGCATATTACCAAAACAATATATTCTAAAATAACACTGTAAACAAAGTTGCTGCCTTACGTTTCAACTTAAAATGACATTAAACTGACTTTAAAAAAAACAGAGTTGAATCTTGTATTAACATATTTTGAGTTAAAGCAATGTAAAAACACATGTTGTCATAACTTATTGATCAAACACTCTAAAAAATACTGGGTTAAAAATAACCCAAGTTGGGTTAAAAAAGGACTAACCCAACAATTGGGTTGTTTTAACCCAGCGGTTGGGTTAAATGTTTGCTTAAAACAACCCAATCGCTGGGTTAGTCCATTTTCAACCCAACCTGGGTTATTTTTAACCCAGCATTTTTAAGAGAGTAATTATACTACTGTAAACAAAGTTGCTGCCTCAAGTTTTTAAGTCATTTCAACTTAAAATGACATTAAACTGACTTAAAAAAACGAGTTGAATCTTGTATTAACATATTTTGAGTTAAAGCAACATAAAAACACATGTTGTCATAACTTATTGATCATGAGCTGCTGTTTTGCTGCATCAGATTGTGACCCAATGCAAACTATGTCCCGACTATACACAAAATTATTAAAATGAAACCAGCGGAACAGGAAATCTAACCATTGATGGCAGCATTTTGACTCCCTTTTACAATTTGCCACACCTATTTACTTTGCTATCGTATGTTAGTCATATTTGATTATTTACACTTAGCATTGTTTATCTCTGCTCTCAAACCTGCGGCACGTTCTCCAGTTGCATCCCACCAGTAAAATATTAAACCTCCATATGTTTGGGGATAAAATGACAAATGTTGGGGTGGTGTTAGACGTGTATGTAAATGTGAAGGACATCTCTGTTCGGCTTTATTTGGCTAACAGATTAAAGACACCTGCTCACACTTCACTCCGCCAGTGGTCAGTTTATATGCATGTCCATTGGGGGAGCAGAACACACATTCGTCCTAATATCTGAATGTGGTTTGGTAGCATGTGCTTGTGCGCTCTTTCACGCTGGAGAACTGCTCTCGCACAGGTCTTTGTCTTCCTTTCTCTCCGGCGCTGTGGAGACAGCGAGACACAGGGTGGGCTTTCGGCGTGTCTGTCTGTCTGCCTCTCTGTCTCGCGAGTGTTCTGCTTCTCTTACAAACAAAGCTGCATGTAAATGTTCCTCCTCTAGCAGGAGCGAAGACATCTCTGAGCAGCAAAGCCTGTTGTATTTAGTGGGTCCCATGAGCCCTTATCAGTATGAATGTCATTTGAATATAGTTATATAAGACACATTATTTCGTGTCTGTCACTTGAGGCTGGATTTGATGGATATCAATGACATCACAGAGCTTTTGGAGTCGTGCGATGACCTCATGCTTAGCAACAGCAGAGCACCCAGGCAAAATAAAGGGTGACATTTTAGAGAGTGCAGACCGCTCTAACGCCAGTGTGTTGGTGATGGACATTTTGGGAGCACACAAAGGGAGGAAATATCCTGACCCTTGCGGTAGGGGACCGTGCCGAACCGGCAGGAAGGGGCAGGGCATTTGAGCCGCCACTCACTTCCTATGCTATTTATCTGATTGTTTTTTTCCCCGCCAATGCCATCTGGGCAACGCAGCTCAAGAACACTGGCACTGCGTCAAACGCACACTCGCACAAAAACACAAGCCCGAGCTAGCAAACATGCCGTCAAAGCAGACAGGAACAAAGACTCCCTAAAAACAAGGAAACTTCAGAGCAGAAGCTCAGAGAGCACAACAATCCGGATCCAGAAGTCAAATGCTATTCGTTTTCTACACAGATAAATAGCAATAGCATATAAACCATGAGCTCTAATTCATTCACAGCTAATTAACGGCCACGATATACTTCAAACGAAATCAAAGAATGAACTGAAATGACGTAATTTTGAACAAAATCAGGACAAGTTTCGTTTCAGGAGTTCGAAGCGGAACTTTCCAGAAAAGTTTGCTTTGGCTTTTGTAACGGAGGTCACTGTGCGAGTAAACCTCACTCCCCTGATCTCAAGAGACGCTCTAGCGACTGACACTAGGGGTTGCAGCCTTTAGCTTCCTTGTTAGAGCGTCCAACTCTCATGCCGGCGGACCCAGGTTCAAGTCCCGCTTGGAGCGGGCGATTCATTGGGGGTCGCATTGGTTCTGTGACCCGGACGGGAATGAGGTTTAGGGGGGTGAGTGTAACGGAGGCCAGCTAGTAGTCGCTGTGCGAGTAAACCTCACTCCTCTGATCTCAAGAGACGCTCTAGCGACTGACATTAGGGGTTGCAGCCTTTAGCCTCCTTGTTAGAGCGTCCCACTCTCATGCCGGCGGACCCGGGTTCAAGTCTTGCTTGGAGCGGGCGATTCATTGGGGGTCGCATTGGTTCTGTGACCCGGATGGGAATGAGGTTTAGGGGGTGAGTGTAACGGAGGCCAGCTAGTAGTCGCTGTGCGAGTAAACCTCACTCCTCTGATCTCAAGAGACGCTCTAGCGACTGACACTAGGAGTTGCAGCCTTTAGCCTCCTTGTTAGAGCATCCCACTCTCATGCCGGCGGACCCGGGTTCAAGTCCCGCTTAGAGCGGGCGGTTCACTGGGGGTCGCATTGGTGCTGTGACCGGGATGGAAGTGAGGTTTAGGGGGGTGAGTGTAACGGAGGCCAGCTAGTAGTTGCTGTGTGAGTAAACCTCACTCCCCTGATCTCAAGAGACGCTCTAGTGACTGACACTAGGGGATGCAGCCTTTAGCCTCCTTGTTAGAGCGTCCCACTCTCATGCCGGCGGACCAGGGTTCGAGTGCCGCTTGGAGCGGGCGGTTCGAACAGGAGGGGTTACACTTGTAAAGGCCTTTGAACTCCCATTGGTCCATGGCGATTATGTAATAGGTGGGTGCGGCTCTGAGGCTCCGCCTTCTTTCACGTGGAACTCTGGTTAATTTCTCCAGACGTCTGCGAGTGAAAACATGAGCACACTGGAGAGCTGCTTTAGAGTAGAAAACGAAGTTGAGTACATGACGAGACACTGACACTGTTTTTAAAACAGTAAAGCTGCTTGATTTTCAGCAATCTATTGTATAACCAAGCGGCAACCTCCCGCAGTTTCTCTTGAAGCCAACACGGAAGTGACTTAAACTGCAGTTCATGGACTGGCCACTAGAGACAGACTCCAGAAGGAGCAGAGTCTCATTGAGCTCATGTTAAAATGCCCAACTTTACAGCAGAAGAACACACGTTTACAGTCTGGGACACATTGTGCTTTTGGTCTATACGGCTAATTTTGCCCTTCATGACGACTGTGAGGGGGGTGAATTATTTAATAACTCATTCGTTTTCATTATATAAAGCCTTAAAGTCCTGCATAATTATGGGCGTGGCCACTCTGAGTGACAGGTGGATTGCCGTTTGTCTGCTGTCTGTTAGTCATCACCTCAGCTCCGCCCACGTCCCGCCTCTTTGCCCATTTTCTGTTATCCGGGAGTGACGCACTCACAAGATGGCGACGGCCAGCTCGACCCGACTTTACGCTTCAAAACTGCTCTTCAGGAATCCTATGAGTGACGTCACGGACACTACGTGCATTTTTTTTAACAGTCTTTGTGTATAAGGTGCTATAAATGAATGTGAGGTGACTTTACTTGACTGCTGAATTGCAGAGCTTGCGCGAACAAACATGCACGTTGTTATGATCAGATGCTTTTCGTATGCTTTATTAAAAAGATTCTTGCTGTTTTCTCATTGTTGTTGTGTTTATTTTGTTTTTGAAAAGAAAGCGCGCAGCACATGTTTACATATTCATCTAACCGTCGCTCTCATCAGTGTGGGCGGTGTCAGATGATAACAGTATATCGTCAGTATAACTTCATTTTACCCCGAAGTGAAGAACAAAGAACTTCGCCATGAGTATATCGGGGCCTTAAAGGAACACTCCACTATTTTTGAAAATAGGCTCATTTTCCGACTCCCCTAGAGTTAAACAGTTGAGTTTGACCGTTTTTAAATCTACCCAGCCGATCTGGCGCTAGCACTTTTAGCATAGCTTAGCATAGATCATTGAATCTGATTAGACCGTTAGCATCTCGCTCAAAAAATGACCAAAGAGTTTCGATATTTTTCCTATTTAAAACTCGACTCTTCTGTAATGACATGGTGTACTAAGTCCGACGGAAAGTGAAAAGGTGTGATTTTCTAGGCCGATATTGGCTAGAAACGAAACTCTCATTCCTGCGTAAAGTCCACACCATAACTATAATGATAACGAAACAGATTAATGTTATCGTTGGAATAACTTTTTTCTTGCTAATGAGCGATAAAAACATTGTCAGCCAATCAGAATCACTAGATTTTAAAGAGCTTGTGTATTTAAAGCTGCATTGTTATCTACGTTCTCGTCCATTGATGTGTACGATAATATATGATTTTGGTAGGTGTCAATGGACTTTAAGTCAAACGTTAAATATTGTACCATATTTTCTTTCAGTTATGTCATTCACATACCTTTTTGCTTCTGACTTTGTTCTCTTTTCTAGTTTTGTTCTCTTTTGTGCAATGATTAATCTCTGAGCTGGCTGGTTTGGTTCATGACTCAGAACTCAGAAAATAGGTTTACTTCTGTGAGCAAAGGCACAGAGAGTGTCTCACTAACTACATTTACATGCAACCAAATAATCTGTTTGGACTGATGGCTCAATCGGACTGAAAAGGCTTCATGTAAACACCTCAAATCAGGATTTGAGCAAGTTTGACAAGGGCAAATAGGGATGGCTGGACGACTGGGTCAGAGCAAACACTGCTCCTAAACAAACACACCCCTCGCTTCATTGCTCTGTCTCCAAAATGCACAAACACGCAATGAAAGAGTCAAAATAATGCTTCAAGAAAAATAAAGCAAAGATGACAAATGAACGACAAGGAAGAACACGAAAATGAACACAAAAGTAGGTAGGCATATATACAAGCAAGAGTTGGTTATTTGTTGCCAGCAATTAGTAAATAGTTGCTGATTGGCTCTCTCCTCCTCCCCATCATGAAATGTACACACCCCCTACTGCTGATTGGCTTACTCTCTCTCCTCCCCATCATGAATGTACACGCCCCCTACTGCTGATTGGCTCACTCGCTCTCCTCCCCATCATGAGTGGTCACGACCCCTACTGCTGATTGGCTCTCTCCTCCCCTATCATGAATGTACACGCCCCCTATTGCTGATTGGCTCACTATCTCTCCTCCCCATCATAAATGTACACGCCCCCTATTGCTGATTGGCTCACTATCTCTCCTCCCCCATCATGAATGTACACGCCCCCTACTGCTTATTGGCTCTCTCCTCCCCCATCATGAATGTACACGCCCCCTACTGCTGATTGGCTCTCTCCTCCCCCATCATGAACGTACATGCCCCCTATTGCTGATTGGCTCACTATCTCTCCTCCCCCATCATGAATGAACACGCCCCCTATTGCTGATTGGCTCACAATCTCTCCTCCCCCATCATGAATGTACACGCCCCCTATTGCTGATTGGCTCACTATCTCTCCTCCCCCATCATGAGTGGTCACGCCCCCTACTGCTGATTGACTCTCTCCTCCCCCATCATGAATGTACACGCCCCCTAATGCTGATTGGCTCTCTCCTCCCCCATCATGAATGTACACGCCCCCTACTGCTGATTGGCTAAAAGTGTGTTGTGCTGCTCGGTCTGATCCACTTTAAACAGCTCTTTTCAGAAACTGCTGACTGCACCTTTAAGGATTTGAAGTCGGATTGAATAAATTAGGATTTATGAAAATTAGTGCATGTGAACATACTTCATATGCACTAATATACAGGCATAACAAGTAAAACATTAAGCATCAGCTCTCACTGTTTTCCTCACTCTGAAACACACCAGAAACATGCAAACACGCAGATGGAGCGGGAGTGTGACGGCATTCATGCACACACACACACACACACACACACACACGCTCTTCTGCACGGGTGGATACGGCAGCGCATGCAAATGCTGCATTCAGCGCGCGCACACACACACACACACCGCGGGTTTGCACATGAGAGCGGCAGCACGGTTACCCTGGAGACACGAACATGCCTGCACTGCACCTGATTAACATTCCGCTTTTGAACAAATGAAGCACACGCTCGAGCACGCATCATGCGCGCGACACCCTCCGACAGCAGGACGATTATGAGAAAGGAAATATCATGATTAAATAACATTATAGCGCTGCTTTAATTACATTATGATGTCTCAGTACATTAACCATTAGATATAGCCTAATGAATGTAATGTGTGATAAATGCATCCTAAACACACACAGTGACTAAAGTTGTCTTTTAACTGACCCTTGAGTAAGTGCTCTGGGTTACTTCTGCGTTTGTTCCTGACTAATTGATCAAGTTTTTCTGTATTTAATCGTGATTAATTGCGATTAAATCATCCGTTTTTAATATTTTCTCACAGTTACTCTCCAAATGAATGTAGAAACAACTTAAAGACAGTATTTGTTGTAATGGCATGTTTTTATGAATGAAGGCCGGCATCACTGATACATGAAATGTTTTATGATAAACATTCAACATTACAGCTTAACTGAAAGCTCAGTTTCAACATTTATTAGGCTTTAATAAAATAACTTTTAATTTAAGTGAACTTAAAACAATATAACCCATTATAATAAATGTCATATTTAATCAATATGTGGCCTTCATATTTAATCAATATACAGAAATGGAATAAAGTTTTCAATCTGCATTAATAATAAATTGATCTGCACAAACCTCATAAATGATCATATTTAGTTCATTACTGAACATCCCATATACACTCAAAAAAATGCTGGGTTAAAAACAACCCAAGTTGGGTTGAACCCAGCACCCAGCGATGCGATTGGGTTGTTTTAACTCAGCAATTGCAGCGATTGGGTTGTTTTAACTCAGCAATTGCAGCGATTGGGTTGTTTTAACTCAGCAATTGCAGCGATTGGGTTGTTTTAACCCAGCAATTGCAGCGATTGGGTGGTTTTAACCCAGCGATTGGGTTGTTTTAACCCAGCAATTGGGTTGTTTGAACACGGTGATTGGGTCGTTTTAACTCAGCAATTGCAGCGATTGGGTTGTTTTAACCAAGCAATTGCAGCGATTGGGTTGTTTTATCCCAGCGATTGGGTTGTTTTAACCCAGCAATTGCGTGGTTTTAACCCAGTGATTGGGTTGTTTTAACCCAGCAATTGCAGCTATTGGGTTGTTTTAACTCAGCAATTGCAGCGATTGGGTGGTTTTAACCCAGCGATTGGGTTGTTTGAACTCAGCAATTGCAGCGATTGGGTTGTTTTAACCCAGCAATTGGGTTGTTTTAACTCAGCAATTGCAGCAATTGGGTTGTTTTAACTCAGCAATTGCAGCGATTGGGTTGTTTTAACCCAGCGATTGGGTTGTTTTAACCCAGTAATTGCAGCAATTGGGTGGTTTTAACCCAGCGATTGGGTTGTTTTAACCCAGTAATTGCAGCAATTGGGTGGTTTTAACCCAGCGATTGGGTTATTTTAACTCAGCAATTGCAGCGATTGGGTTGTTTTAACCCAGTGATAGGATTGGGTTGTTTTAACCCAGTGATGCGATTGGGTTGTTTTAACCCAGTGATGCGATTGGGTTGTTTTAACCCAGTGATGCGATTGGGTTGTTTTAACCAAGTGATGCGATTGGGTTGTTTTAACCCAGTGATACGATTGGGTTGTTTTAACCCAGTGATACGATTGGGTTGTTTTAACCCAGTGATACGATTGGGTTGTTTTAACCCAGTGATACGATTGGGTTGTTTTAACTCAGCAATTGAAGCGATTGGGTTGTTTTAACCCAGTGATAGGATTGGGTTGTTTTAACCCAGTGATGCGATTCGGTTGTTTTAACCCAGTGTATACGATTGGGTTGTTTTAACTCAGCAATTGCAGCGATTGGGTTGTTTTAACCCTGTGATAGGATTGGGTTGTTTTAACCCAGTGATGCGATTGGGTTGTTTTAACTCAGCAATTGCAGCGATTTGGTGGCTTTAACCGCTGGGGTAAAACAACCCAATCGCTGGGTTACAATAACCCGATCACTGTGGTAAAATAACCCAATTGCTTTTTACCCAATTGTCCATTTTCAACCCAACTTGGGTCGTTTTTAACCCAGCATTTTTTAGAGTGTAGGAATCCCATATATATTCTGAGAATAGTGTGACTGGCAGTGAAATAGTAAAAACTGAATGGCTATTATTCTTACGTGGATATAACGTCTATTGTTATGCAGGTCGTTCTCGTGCGCTCAGGTCAGCGGATTCCCACAGATTCCTAGTGGAAGTAAAACAAAAAGTAAACTGCATCTTTCTCTCTGCAATGGCCTAATGTGTGTAACCTCTTATTCTTCACATCTCGGCCCACTGTTAGGCTCAAGGACAGTGAGGAAACTGGGCTGGCTTTCACTCGACTCAAGAAGCTCAAAGAGGATCCTGTCAAGGTCCTTCAACTGCTTTTAAACTCTCTTCGGCATCGCAGCACCTGAGCTCAGTATAAAACACTCGGAACATGAAATATTCAGGCCTCGGGTGACAGACTGACAGGTAACAGGCCTCATTTAATGCAGGACATGGTTCTCTTTTCTCCTGGGACTGGATTTAGTCCATCTGATGTTCGATTGAGCTTCCTCTGGCTCCATCTTGCTCTAAATAATGCATGCCAGTGTTAAGAGAAGCGGACGACTCTTCTGTCCCACTGACACATCTCATCAAACCTCTCGTCTCTATAGGTGTGCTCATCCTCTCAAACGTCGAGGTCTTCATATTGCCCCGTGTCTCTGTGTGAGGTGTAGATCTGTGTCCTGTGACTGAAGCGTAGAGGCAGTCTAACGGCGTGCCAGCTTTCATTCATCAATGTCATTTTTATTGTGTCTGTTTTCTTCAGCAGTCTGGCTCTGCATTCACAGCCGCTCCTCCCTCTGTGGTCTCCTTTCTTTCTTTCTTTCTCCTGGCCCAGCGCCTCATGATGTCCACTGCTCCATCTGCTGGACGCTCTGCGCCACTGCTCTCAGACCTGTAGGCCGCAGGACGACTGCTCGTCTTAAAGGGATAGTCCACCTAAAAATGAAGATTCTGTCATCATTTACTCAACCGGAGGTTCTTTCTTCTGTTGAACACAAAAGAAGATATTTAGGCAAATATTGACCAGATCTGTCAAACTCCAAAAGGATAAAAGCACCTGTTGGGGTAACAGCTTAGGACGCAGGACCAGTAGTGAAAAATGAAGACCAAGAGTCAGGAGTTAGATTAATTAAAGAAAAATGTACTGAAGAATAGTTTGCAGTTTCATCAGCTCACAAGGAGTTCGTAGGCCGCACTCCCTCTAACAGTCTCCCCGCCTCCGCCTAACGTACATACAATTCCTGAACAGTAATACTGTTTTCAAGGTCTAGCCACGTCATTATTATCATGTGGAATGATTCTGATTGGCTCTAACAACATGCAATGTAAGCAACTTTCCACACATAGACAGATAGGAGCACATATCACTAAAAATGCGTAGACTCGTTGTCGCCCAGTCCTAGATTTAGATCACAATGACCTCGGAGGTCACAGACAGGCGTTTCTAGGTCTGGCATCGTCTGCAGAAACCCCATCTCCAACACTGGATCTGCACAGATCATACAACGCACATACACACAAAAGCTCCAAAGAGTAACAGAGCTCAAGGTTGAGAACATCTTAACTAACCATCAACAAGGCACTTCTCCAAAACATGCTGATACTACATCTAGTACAGAAGTGAATTTATTCCATTTAGTAAGAAAAGCATAAAAGAGGTACAGTTTCTCTGGGTCCCTAAAGGCCCGGGTATACTTCGGCCGTCCGCGTTCGTGCACCGCCCGCATGACGTAATTTTCGTCATTCGGAGGGCGTGCGGCCGGCCGCACACCCCGTCCGCGCGCAGCCCAAATTTCGAGACCGCGCGGATGGTCCGCGTGCAACAGCGCATGCGCCAGTTGACAGAAGAGTCCACTAGGTGGCAATACGCACAGTATTGAGCACAGTGTTCAGCCGTCGAAGAAGAGTGTGCAAAGACCGGTTTAAAAACAACACGCTTTAAAAAAGAGAGAAAAACTTCTTAATTTCTTCTTCCAAAACGAGTAAACTTAGAAGCATATCCTTCTCCATCGTTTATGATTCTTCAGTATTTCTTCCAAACTTCTTGCAATGGTGGATGCACTACAGTTATTCTCCGATCATGCCCAGCGAATGTCCCGTTGATAACAGGACTCAGTGCTGCCCCCCAATGTCTGGTAGAGCATAGGGAAAAAATGTACTGCGCATGCGTCGAACGCGATCATCCGCGCGCATCCGTTGTGTAGTATACTTTGAAAGACGCGCGGACAGGGCTGCGCGCGTGAAGGCCCGGGTATACTTCACTTACCGCGACCGGACGCGTCACGCGCGCAGCCCTGTCCGCGTGTCTTTCAAAGTATACTACACAACGGATGCGCGCGGATGATCGCGTTCGACGCATGCGCAGTACATTTTTTCCCTATGCTCTACCAGACATTGGGGGGCAGCACTGAGTCCTGTTATCAACGGGACATTCGCTGGGCAATATCGGAGAAGAACTGTAGTGCATCCACCATTGCAAGAAGTTTGGAAGAAATACTGAAGAATCATAAACGATGGAGAAGGATATGCTTCTAAGTTTACTCGTTTTGGAAGAAGAAATTAAGAAGAAGAGAAGACGATGGTGTGTGCGGCCGCTGAACCAGAAGAGACTTGTGGATGGGGAATTTTGCACACTCTTCTTCGACGGCTGAACACTGCTCAATACTGTGCGTATTGCCACCTAGTGGACTCTTCTGTACTGCTGGCGCATGCGCTGTTGCACGCGGACCATCCGCGCGGTCTCGAAATTTGGGCTGCGCGCGGACGGGGTGTGCGGCCGGCCGCACGCCCTCCGAATGACGAAAATTACGTCATGCGGGCGGTGCACGAACGCGGACGGCCGAAGTATACCCGGGCCTTGACGCGTCCGGGCGCGGTAAGTGAAGTATACCCGGGCCTTAAGAAGTCACGTAGACCTGTAACATCCAATGACCCTAAGGTCACTTTAGGAAGACATTTAGCTAAACACTTGCTGAGGGGCCTCCTCACTCCCAGAATGTTTCACACTCCAAGGACAGTTTCCTGTCAGCACGTCTTGACACAGACATCAGAGCCGCACCTAGAGAATGTGGATCCAAAAGCACACAGCAAATAATACTAAAATCTCCAAAATCACTCATTAAATATAGAGAGGTTATAGGTGAACTGATTTATCAAAGGTAAGAAATGGTTATAACTTGATTATCATTGATTCCTATTTTAATATTGATAAAAGAAGAGACACAGGTATCTGACCTGCCCCATTACACCATAAAATAGTCCATAATCATCATTTAATGAAAAAGCAAAAATGACCCGAAGCGTTTTATAATTAAAAAAAAAAAATCGTAGCTTCATCGGAATGGTCCGAAACTTGGTGACTTTATTGGTACTTGGTATATGAACACCCAAAAAATTGGGGACAGGATTTGAAAAGTCTAAGTGGTCGTAAAAAAATAGTCACACTCAGTAACCCTCAGGTCAAAAATGACCCCCATAGGAAATGAATGGGAAATTAGCAAAAATATGAAAATACAGAGTTTTTTTGTGCATACAATCTACAAATCAGCCAGGATGCAGAAAAAAAGGACTCAACAGTGAAGGGGTGAATCTCTAAAACATCAAGAGTGCAAAACAGACAAAAAAACTCACAAACACACACACACACACACTTATACACACAAATTATCGCGTGCCATTACGGAAGCTAATTGTGTTTTTGTGTGTGCGTGTGTTTTTGAGTGTATAAGTGTGTGTGTGTGAGTTTTTTTTTTTTTTATAAAACGTAAGATGCACTATAGTTGTAAAATTGTGCTATTGTGTGATAAAAATGCTCAATGTGTCCACCGGATGGCACCGTAAAATTGCTTTCATGAGGCCTAGGCTTGACTCTAAAATGAAATACAGCTTTAATAATAATAATAATAATAAATAATAATAATAAAAAAAATATATATATATATATATACATTTTCTATTATATTCAATGGGAAAAAATGGGTAATAATTATTGCATAAATATTAATTATAAATCATAAAATTATCTCAAAACACCAAAAAAGAAAAAATATTATTGAACAAAAATATATTTCATTGATTTTACTCAAATCTTTTTT
>CM042240.1:8926217-8933717 GCA_023566225.1 Romanogobio albipinnatus
CTGCGGACCAGTAGGTGGCGCTGTGCCGAAACGCTGCATGTTGCCTCAGGTCATGCTTGTGATGACATGTACCAAGTTTGGTTTGAATACGATAAAGCGCTGCGGAGATATAGCCTTAAGTGTGTTTTCGCAACCGCTACGTAAAATTGGTTTGCGTGTTTATCAAAAACGATTTGACGAATCAACTTTTTGTCAGCGCCGTCTGAAGATGATCAGGTTAATTTTTTTGTGAAAATCAGAGCAACGGCCTAGGAGGAGTTCGAAAAAGTAGTTTTTTTGGAAAATTCAAAATGGCGGGAAAATTTTCATGACTGAAAATGACGTCATTGTGTTTCTATCCATTAGGGTTCAAAAGTTATTCGCATAAACATGAGTGAAACTTTGGACAGGTGGTGGCGCTAGAGGATTTGAGTTAGAGACTCCAAAATTGGTGTGGTGACATTTCAGACTGTCCTCTATCTGTGTGCCAAATTTCATAACTTTCCCGCAAACGGTTCTATGGACTGCCATAGACTTCAATGGCGGAATAATAATAATAAAAAATCTAACGATTTCAAGAGGGCCCCTAATAATATAATTTCTTACAGTGGCGGGTTAATGACAGCTTTTTTTATTCACAGTAAAACAAGAGCAGTAATTATTACTGTGATGTCAGCATTATTTTGCTGTTGATTAACAGTAATTGGTGAGAAAATGCACTCGTTCCACTGTAAAGTTTTGACTACAGTAATTTATTGTAAAATAATACACTTTAATCCTCTAAATTCATCTATTTTTTTACAGTAAAGTATATAGGCAAGAAAATAGTATTTTATGTTTATATTTTAGCTTAAGTTTGTGTTATTGTGTCGTGTGTTCTTGTCAATTGTATCCGTTTTCATGTTTTTTTTAAATGTAAATTTAGATTTATTATTTGTTATTTCAGTTTTAGTATTTTTTATGTTATCATGACAACAAACTAAATTGTAATATTTACTGTGAGTTTATGAATATTTTATTTCGGTAAAAAAACTATTTTATTTTTATTAATTTTTTTAAAGGTGCTCTGCCACACAAATCCATTTTTACTTGTATTTTTTTTTAAATATGTTAGGTCCATATGTGTTTATGTCGTGAATGTGGAAATTAACTGCCACCTCCTCTGTCAGCTCTGTTGTAGAGGTCTTCACGGGTCCAAAAATTCATACCCGAACCCGAAGAGACCCGTAATGTGCTTAACGGAACCGACCCGGACCCGTCTATTATTTCAAAAGCTGGACCCGGACCCGTGAAGATCCGAGAAATGCCAAAAACGTAGTACCCGGAACCGACCTGGACCCGTCTATTATTTAAAAGCTGGAACCGAACCCGGCGTGAAGACACAGACCCGACTGGACCCGTTTGTCACATATTCCACAATAACTGATATTAACAAGTCAATAAACAAGTTATGAAAAATATAACTTTTTGTCTTACCTAGCCGTCGTCTCCCTTCCTTGTAACGTTACTTGTGATGCATTACATCCTTGCCAAAAAGTTAAATCCATGTTATTCCTCTCTTGTTATTCCAAGCATGCTTAATTCACTCATCATTTCAGCTTTAAAAGTCCACTTTATGTCACGGTGACGGATGACAAATGCGTCTTTGCAGATTTGCATTTCGACTCGAGTTAACTCCCATAATAACTTTGACTGTTTGCCCTTTTTAACTAATAACGATTGCTCGTTCGGTGGCCGCTGACGTCCGCATTATTTATTTGCTATAATCTCTGTGAGCCGAGCCTGACCACCAAAACTTTAAGAAATAAGACGGTTCATTCATATTATTATTAAAGTCAATCACAGCGGAAGCTCGGGTTGCCATAGAAATGACACGCGCTTGATACTGCACATGCGCGGTGGCTGGAGCAACCTGAAATATGAGCTTTTTTACGCAATTTGAGCATCATAGAAAACATTTGTGACTGTTCAACTGAGATTTTGTTGCTGATTTTAAATATATTATTTAAATATAATTTCAAATCAAACTTCAACAGTGCGTCACACGTAGACAGCACTTACTTTTTTCTCATGTTTGTCCACAATATGCATGAAGGATGCCCGGACAGAAGAGGTGCCCGTGGGTTTAACTTCTTTATATTCGTTGTTTTTTAGCTTTTTTCACACATCATTCATGAAGGTAACCATTATTATTACCGTGCGCTTGCAGAGAGAGCGAGCGAGAGAGAGAGAGAGAGAGAGAGAGAGAGAGAGAGCGCGTGAGGCGAGCGAGCAAGAGAGAGATAGATCGCTCGTGTTTTTCTTCTTTCTTTTTTTTAAACCTTATTTCCCGGCTCACACTTTTCTTATCCTAATTTTACAGTTGCAAGTTACAAAAAACACACAAGCAGTGCTGACTGACTCAGATCACGGGCAGGTGTTCTCCGAGTCCGGATCGACTCGGGTATTGCACACAATGTTAAACAGACCCGGGACCCGTAGTAATAGATTGGGACCCGACCCGGACCCGGCTGATCATTTAAAATATAGACCCGAACCCGTACGGGTCCCGGGTCGGGTCCCGGGTCCACGGGTCTCGGGGGCTCCGTGAAGACCTCTACTCTGTTGCCTGAGCTCATTACTATTCATGAGCTCGCCCTGTTGAGACCACACCCACAGAATTCCTCTAGCTCAGTGACAGTTTTCGTATACTGCAAGGAACGTCATATATTTATATATATACGGGAATATACCCGAAGAAGCCATTTCAGCAGCGATTCCGGGCGGTAGTAAACAAAGTTCCTCTACTTGTTGCCCTGGGTAAAGGATGCTGATAGCCAGGCTCTCATTGGCTAGCTGTTAGCCAATCAGAGTCAAGCAGCTTAGCTCGTTTAATATTAATGAGAACTGGCACAAGACTTCCTGCAGGCTTTCTAAACCACGCTAGAATGGCTTGAAACAGGTTTTAAAAAAAGAGTCCATGTTAGAACTTCAGACATTACCACGAAGGTAATGAAAAGTGTGTGAATAGTTTAGTTTCCGTTGAGACTCACCATGATGGTGTCGTAGGCTCCGGTGATGAGCGCGATGAAGAGCGACAGCACCATGTAGATGAAGAGCGAGATGAAGGTGTAGAGATAGACCTGACTGAAGACCCACACCAGCGCCCCGCTCTGCTCCATATCCGAGAACGTGGCGAACATGTCGTCTCCGTTGATGAGAGAAAACAGGCACTCTGACACCGTAGAGAGAGAGCGGAACTGACGGAGAGACAGAGACCAGGGTCAGGAGACAAATCAAACAGCATTCAGAAAACAATGGATAATTTACACAGACGAGCTAAAACATTATGACCAAATATGCTGTATACAAGAGCTTGAGCATCAATGTTTGGTGAAGATCTTGTATTGCCAATGCAAGAGTCCAGCACTCTGTCAAGTCTCCTCCAGCACACCCCAAAGACTTTCACTGAATGTAAGGTCTGGACTCAGAGGTGAAAACTATTCTGCATTTTTTCAATCCGAGCCTGATGAATCTTGACATTGTCATCCGGCCATGATGTGTCTTCCTACATGGCTGTATAAGAAATGAAAATCTACACAGTCTATCAGTGTGGGTGAGAAGAACTGATGCCAAACATATAATATGCTAGAATCACAATAATCACTGCAATAATGATCCAATCATTCACTCTTAAGCATCTGTCTATTTAAATCCAAACAGTGACTTTTTTTGGCCGGGCAGTGTGTTATTGAATTGCAACCTCCCCCAATTTCTCTTGAAGCCAATACGGAAGTGACTTAAACTGCAGTTCATGGACTGGCCACTAGAGACAGACTCCAGAAGGAGCAGAATCTCATTGAGCTCATGTTAAAATGCCCAACTTTACAGCAGAAGAACACATGTTTACAGTCTGGGACACATTGTGCTTTTGGTCTATATGGCTGATTTTGCCCTTCATGACGACTGTGAGGGTAATTAGTGACAGACTTTGAGTGACAGATGGATTGCCATTTGTCTGCTGTCTGTTAGTCATCACGTCACCTCAGCTCCGCCCACGTCCCGCCTCTTTGCCCATTTTCTGTTATCCGGGAGTGACGCGCGATGACGTGCTGACAAGATGGCGACGGCCAGCTCGACCCTACTTTACGCTTCAGACCTGCTCTTCAGAATCCTATGGGTGACGTCACGGACACTACGCCCATATTTATTTACAGTCTATGATTGTAACATACTTTAGCATGGTAATATATTCGTTACCAATATGATGGCCAATACCAATATGGTGGCCGTTACCGATATGATGGGCGATACCAATATGGTGGCCGTTACCAATATGATGGCCGATACCAATATGATGGCCGATACCAATATGGTGGCCGATACCAATATGATGGCCGATACCGATACCAATATGATGGCCGTTACCAATATGATGGCCGATACCAATATGGTGGCCGATACCGATATGATGGCCGTTACCGATATGATGGGCGATACCAATATGATGGGCGATACCAATATGATGGCCGTTACCGATATGATGGGCGATACCAATATGGTGGCCGATACCAATATGGTGGCCGATACCGTTACCAATATGATGGCCGATACCAATATGGTGGCCGTTACCAATATGGTGGCCGTTACCAATATGATGGCCGATACCAATATGATGGTCGATACCAATATGGTGGCCGATACCAATATGGTGGCCGATACCAATATGGTGGCCAATACCAATATGGTGGCCGTTACCGATATGATGGCCGATACCAATATGGTGGCCGTTACCGATATGGTGGCCGATACCAATATGATGGGCGCTACCAATATGATGGCCGATACCAATATGGTGGCCGTTACCAATATGGTGGCCGATACCGATATGGTGGCCGATACCTATATGGTGGCTGATACCTATATGGTGGTCGATACCGATATGGTGGCCGTTACCAATATGATGGGCAATACCGATATGATGGGCGATACCGATATGATGGCCGATACCAATATGATGGCAGATACCAATATGATGGCCGAAACCAATATGATGGCCGAAACCAATATGATGGCCGATACCGATATGGTGGCCGATACCGATATGGTGGCCGATACCTATATGGTGGCCGATACCGATATGGTGGTCGATACCAATATGATGGCCGATACCAATATGATGGCCGAAACCAATATGATGGCCGATACCAATATGATGGCCGATACCGATATGGTGGCTGATACCAATATGATGGGCGCTACCAATATGATGGCCGATACCAATATGGTGGCTGATACTAGTATGATGGCAGATACCGATATGGTGGCCTATACCGATATGATGGCCTATACCGATATGGTGGTCGATACCGATATGGTGGCCGTTACCGATATGGTGGCCGATACCGATATGGTGGTCGATACCGATATGGTGGCCGTTACCAATATGATGGGCAATACCGATATGATGGGCGATACCGATATGATGGCCGATACCAATATGATGGCCGATACCAATATGATGGCCGATACCGATATGGTGGCTGATACCAATATGATGGGCGCTACCAATATGATGGCCGATACCGATATGGTGGCTGATACTAGTATGATGGCAGATACCGATATGGTGGCCTATACCGATATGATGGCCTATACCGATATGGTGGTCGATACCGATATGGTGGCCGTTACCGATATGGTGGTCGATACCGATATGGTGGCCGTTACCAATATGATGGGCAATACCGATATGATGGGCGATACCGATATGATGGCCGATACCAATATGATGGCCGATACCAATATGATGGCCGATACCAATATGATGGCCGAAACCAATATGATGGCCGAAACCAATATGATGGCCGATACCGATATGGTGGCTGATACCGATATGGTGGTCGATACCGATATGGAGGTCGATATCGATATGGTGGCCGATACCGATATAGAGACACACGTCATAATCTGAAGACCACGCCCACCGGGGGCGAAAACAATCAAACACTTGTCAACAATCAAACCTCCTTGTCATTTCGGACTTCGAACAAAATACAGAACAATGTCTAAAAGCGGATATGAGACAAAGTGTACAGCAAACAAGCTAAACAACCCAGAACCAAAAACCCCAGAAGTTTTTACAAGCTGTTGACCCAAAAAACGAGCTTATAAGGACACAAAAGTGGATACAGGCCATTGAGAGAGAGCGCAACACGTTATATTACACTGAGAACTATGGCCACTGGAGGGGAACGTGATCAGAGACAGGAAATATAATATATAAAACTGACATTTGGATATTTGACTCAACAGTGACAAAATGTTTACTGCACACATAGGCAAACTGAGACATACTGAGTGTCAGGATCCCAAAAATTACCCATTCTTCCTGCTGAAGCTTCACGTTTTATTGCCTTTATCCACTTTTGTCTCCTTAAACGCTTGTTTTTTTTGGGTCGACGGCTTATACAAACTTATTTCTGTGTTTTAGCTTGTCTGCTGTACACTTTGTCACATATCAGCTTTTAGACATTGTTCTGTTTTTTGTTATAAACCCGAAATGACAAGGAGGCAGCCTCACGCAATGCAAAGTCAATGGAGAGCGTTAGATTGCCGGTGTGGGCGTGGCCTAAATACGCTCTGTCTCTATGGTGGTCAATACCGATATAGTGGCCGATATATCGTGCCCTTATTAATCATCCCAAATTATAACATACTTTAGCGTGGTAGTAATTATTGAATGATAACATACTTTAGCGTGGTAATATATTATTGAATGATAACATACTTTAGCGTGGTAATATATTATTGAATGAGAACATACTTTAGCGTGGTAATATATTATTGAATGATAACATACTTTAGCGTGGTAGGGTCCCAGGACGATCCAGCCGCAGAAGCAGTAGCCCATGTAAATGGCGGCAGCGCAGCAGCAGAACCGGATCACGCTTGGAAACGCGGCTCGTAGAGTCACGATGAGAATCTGCGAACGGATCAGACGTTCACTCACTCTGAACATGTCCTGTCTCATGTTTGCACTGCTGTCTTGGTAATGTTTGCAAAGAGTCAAATGTATCAGAAGTATTGCTCAACGGGACATGCAATATACGAGTGTAACTCACGTTGTATTTCTGAAAGAAGCTGAAGTATCGTAGCACCCCGACCCACACCATCAGGGTGGAGGTTCCCATCAAAATGCTGCAGACGTCATACGACGACAGGTTCTGCGGCACAAACACAAGCACCAATCAGCTCAGAGCGCTTCCAAAACCCTCAAAGCTCAAAGGTAAGCGCGCGACCTTGGTCTCGATGGCGATCTTGATGAAGGAGGCGATGATGGTGAGAACGTCGCTGATGATGAGCAGCAGGTACCAGCCGTTGATGAACTCCAGACGGTCGCCCCAACACACCGAGCGGCCCAGAGACTGGCGGAAATAACACACAAACTCCTGCCAGCGCAGGGGAATCGGGAGTTAGGATGCATTGGGAAAGCACACACACTCGATGTCTCGTCTTACCTGCTGCAGGATGACTCCTCTG